>CM040427.1:129170892-129198891 GCA_022702705.1 Papilionanthe hookeriana x Papilionanthe teres
GTACCCGTCTTGCATCTCTGACACATGATTTATTCATGGAGTAGCTCCTTTGTGTTCCCCACCAATAAGATTTGCATAGTAGGAGACCGGTGTTCGCCCGTCGGTCCACTATGAGGCTTGGGTACCTACCCTCCATTATACAAACTATTAAGCCTATTTAGGAATCCTAAGGGGCTTTAGATGTATAACTTGATGAGGATGTAATGGAGCTTTGTTTTGGTTCTATTACTAGCAATATTATAGAGGCTTTAGCCCGACCTCCTAACATAGCACCTTCTGTTAAAGATTATAAAAATAAAGAGTTGTAAACTTATTATACTTCTATTTTGAGTATATATGACACACGTATTTCTTTTAGTGACAAGGATAGATTTGGGGCCCACTCCTATCAATACTCACCTCACTTGTTTCAAAAAAATTACATTGGAAAGGGTTATCACCTGCTTATAGAAAGTGGATATAAAATATTTTCATTGTTTTGCCTCTTGCAATTATAGCTCCGATTCTAAAGACCGTGGTTCTACTCTTGAGGTAAGCTATCCCCTCAGTCGATCGCATCTTGGAGCTACCTTAAGTTAACTTCAAAGATGAGCATGAGCATGAGCTTGATCTCAATGAGGACCTATATGAGGATCTTCTTAGTATTTTTCATGATCTCCTTTATGAGGATGACCTCCTCGGTGAGGAGTTGCTTGATTTTAAGATGGCAAATCACCATGTCATGACAGTGACCACTCATGGTCAAAGGTCCACTTCTGAGTACCCGTATTGATCTTGATGAGGTTGAGCATCAAGAGCCTGTAGAGGCTCAAGATGTCCCTATGGTTGATCAAGGGGACCACACTTGGGATGATTCTATCACTCTTTGATAAGTCTAGAAAACTCTTCTTACTGCTCAAATAGCAGTGTTACAGGACGAACAGGTTGGGTCTAACATAGTCTCACCTCCGATGCAGGTAGAGACACATTTGGTGATGCCCGTTGTACCACCTAAAATGTGAGGCATGTTCATGCTACTAAATCTGATGTTGTCTAGCATGAGCAAGCATATTCTAACTTGCATTTACAATCTTTGATAGATACAAAAGTTAACACCATCTTAGCAACTTAGCAAGAAGAAAACATCGTACACAGAGCTCAACCTTACCTCAAGGCTTATGAGTAAATATCTTATCCTCCGGGGCTCATCCCTCCATGTTTCAAATAGTTTCATGGTGTCAGAAATCCCCGACAACACATTTCCCAATTTTTTCTATTGCATTGCAACATCAGCAATAAAGACTCATTCCTCCTTTACCTTTCATCAATAGTTTGGATGGATTTTATTTTGAATGTTATGTCAATTTACTAAGTGGCACATTAAAAATGTTCACTGAAATAGAGAATACATTTGAGAAACATTTCACTAGAGATCAATAGAGAGTCACCATGAGTGACCAAATATTGGCCCAAAATAAGCCTAATGAGCATTTACTAGACTTTGTCATACATTAGCAAAGCTTGAGTATGAAGTATGAGCCTCTACTTTAGGAGCAGTGTGTCTTTGTACTCCACATGGGAAAGATAGAAAGCCCCATTTCTATCTTGTTGAAGGTAACTGCTATTAAAAATTTTGAGGGGCTGATAAAAAAGGTGGTTAATCTGCAAGGTATCGCAAGAACCTAAGTCATTAAAGGTGATGATAAAGCCAAAAGGCAAAGAGTTCGCTACAATGGGTCCTTCAAGGAGGATGTGATCCATAAAAAATAGCTATTTTTATGCCTTGATTCTTATCAATTTCTAAGGATATTATGCTTTAATGAAAGGTATTTTTGTGTTTTTGGATTGTTGACCTCATTTTTGATGAGGTCTTCTCTTCTTCTCTTTAGTACTTAGGATCTAGCCTTAGGCTTTTCCTTTGACTATCTTAGAAGACTAGAATTGGGACCCACCTTTTAGAAATTCAAACCACTTCTTAACTCCCTGCAAACTCCACAAACTTGACTGTAGACCCCTAATCACCTAGAGGGTTGAAATCAAATGTGGAAGTTTAAAGGATGAGTTCTTATAGGACTCTTTGGCCTTAGGACTGCCCCAGGTGGCACTAGTCGCGGTGAAGGGGCTGACTTACACACACACTACACTCATACACTACACTTTCACACACCTCCTAAAACCACACCCATACCCAACTTGACCTCCTGACTCATGTAGGTGATTCACATGGATGGTCCTTAACCCCTAAGCCCTTGGCTTAGAGGGTTAGGAACAACATAGTGAATGCCTCAAATGAGTCCCTTCATGGCTCATGTGGACTTGATGTGGCTTCATGGCTCAACCAAAATGATTTCATTCCACTTACATTCACCCAATTTTCAATTTTCCAAATTTTCAATTTTCCAAATTTTCAATTTTCCAAATTTTCAATTTTTGACCCCCGGGACCCTACACCCGCTTAGCCTACCCAAAACACTTGAAATCCTCCAAAGTTTCCAAAATACCCAAAATTCCTCAAAATCAATCCCAAACATTTCCACATCACTCAAATTGATCATCCATACCCAAAAATATCAAAAACTCCAAAAATACCTCCCAATACCCTCCAAATACCCAAAATACCCCCCTTGACCCAAAAATCCAAAAATTCAGAAAATTCCCAGAAAATTCCAGAAAATCCCAAATATTCTCAATTTTATTTTGTCCAACTACACCATGGGCCAATTTTGTCAATTTACCCTACTTTTGTCAAAACCCCCTATTTGACCCATTTTAACCCTAAGTGAACCCAATGTCAAACCAAACCTACCCAATTGACACAAATTCTGGTCTAATTCAATTCTAAACTTCAATTCAACATTCCCAACACAAATCTAGACCAAATCCAAGTTCAATTTGATTGACATTTGGATCCAATTTTACTTTTGGCCTTAAAGCCCAATTTGGACCCATGACCCAAACCTAACCCAAACTCACCCAATTCAACTCCAATTAACCCCAAATATTTTCTAAATCTTCCTTAGCATCCCCACAAGCAAAACACTAACATTATTTGCCCAAAATTTAGACCCAAACCCCACTCAAATTCAACCCAAAGCTAAAAGGCCCATTTTTGACCTAAACCCAAACCTAACCCAAATGAGCCCAAACCCCATAATCAAAGCCCAACCAAAGTTAAAACCTCCTTGAAACACTCCCATAAACATTTCTCAACAATAATTTTACATCAATTTCAACCCTAGCCCAACATTGGCCCAACTTGGCTCACTTGGACCTATAATGGCCCATTCACCAAAAGAACCCAAATTCAACCCAATTCAAACCCAAATCACTCCCAATTTGCTTCAAGTCACTCATGATACATCCATGAGCTAAACCCAACAATTACTTGGCCCAACCTCTTTATAAAATTTCATCCCAAAATCCATTTTAAAATTCAAAAGCCCACTTTCCTTAAACCATCTTAAAATCCCATCTAAAACCATTTCAAAAAGGCCCAAAATTGGTCCCAAAGCCCACATGATATTTCTCTACATCATCCATTCAATTAAAATCATCCCTAAGTCATAAACCAATGATCAAATAATTGTAAATGAAGCTTCATCCAAATTTTCACCAAAATATCCAAAAATTCTTAAAACCCTTTTTTATGAAATTGACTTGACTTTTCCCAAGCCAAAGGTGAGCCATGAAGCCATGCATGAGCCACATGGAAGCCATGAGAGCCTCTTTACATGTCACCATGCCATTAATGGCAAGAAGAGGGGACCCTTTCCTAACCCTTCATTAAGCCTTTTTAACCATACTCATGTCACACTCTAAACCATGCTTTGCCACCTAATCCTCGATGGAGACTCCACCACACATGCGGGGTCGACCCACCCGACCTCCTCGACCCAAAACCAGGTCTTGGGGAGGTGCACCCAACCCATTTGCATGGGTTGACCAAAATAAGCCAAAATGACCCCTTCCCCTTTCTACTTTGATTCAATCACTTTACACATGTCAAACCTCAATTGAATGCACCAAACCCCAGCCCTGACCCACCTAAACAAGATGGTGACCAATGCCTGGCCGGCCGACCACCGAGCCGCCGGAAAACACCATGGCCGAGAGCTCACATGTGAGCCCAACTTGGAATTCCCACCTGCCGAGCCGCCCCATCCCCAGCGGCCATCGGAGCTCGTTCTTCTCTGCCAAGAGCAACCGATCCCAAGCCCTAACTCTTCCTGGGAGGCCCTCCACCCTCTCCTATTTAAACACCACCCCTCTCGGCCATGAGAGGTGCCGAAACAAACCTTAAGGAAACTCGCCAAAATTGTTCCGTACTCCTCCCCATACACGAGCACTTGATCCCCACCGAGATCCCCCGCCATTTCTTCTCTCGCGAGCTCAATTTCGCAGTCGAAATCTAGGCCCAAAACCAGGACACTTCTCCACAGGTGAGCCAATCCCCAAATTGATTGGTTCTACACCTTCACCGTACCAAGGGAAGGTGTCCACCAAAGAAAGCCCCATCTCCGAGCCACCCAATTGCTCCAGCCTCCAAGCTTTGTGATCGAGCTGTGGTCGAAATCACACCTAGACAATTCACTGCGATCAGGAGACTTCATCCGGAGCTTGCCGGGATCCAATCGAAGGTGCAACAACTCTCGCATCGAAGCCACACTTCTCTGAGCAAAGGTATGGCCTCACTCTTCTTCCCGAGCTTCTGAACATTCTCCATTTTTATTGAGTAAATTTCATCCCACATAAACCATATAGATGTGTTCGTCTTCTCAAGACGAATCCATAGAGCATAAGAACATGAAAATCCATCGAGTATCGAGTGAGATATTAGGGATTTAGTGTGGACGGCTCTCGGGTGAGGACACTTGGGGACAATGAACGGATGTCGTCCATTCAATACACGCGCGGACGGACGGCCAGGATCGCGTCGGATCAGGAGACGGTACGAGAACCGCGGGGCCCGGGCTGCTGACTCAGATGGCGGCGTCGAATGGGAGCGCGACGCGTGTGCGTTCGGAGCTGCCGAGGTTGACGCGGCGCCACGTGGATAAATAGAAAATTAGGGTTTTTTCTGATTTATTTAATTCCCTAAACTTCAAAAATTCATAACTTTGTGTAGAAAAATCAGAAAAATAAAATAAAAATACCCTCTTGCTCAGTGAATAGAGGAGAATAATGTGGAAAATAAATCATTTAATTTCATCAAGTATTTTATTTTTAATAATTTATTTACTCTCTGCTTATTTTTAATTCTCCATGCATGTATACAATTCACCATGTTATGAGACCATAGGAGCTTTGAAGCCTCCGAATTTGGGAACATTCCCTGAATTTTCCAAAGTCAGAGGCCATCCCTATGAAGAGTTATTGATTTTTCAAACTCATGTTAATGTTTTGAGTATTTTAATTCCAATAAATAGCATGTTGTGAAATAAATTCTAGGAAAATTTGGTGATGTTCCTTATGACCAGAGGACCCTAGGAAAAATAGGTTTTGAGTTAGTTCATTTAAAACAACCCTAATTGGCTTAAACACCCAAAATGGATCTCTAATTAATTAGAGCTAACCATACATCAAATTGACTTTAAATCAATTCTCCACTGACCTTTAGGATCAGAGGAACCTACCATAAAAATTTGAGGTCAATTGGACTTGGTTAGCCCAACTAATTGGGTTGATTAAGCCATTTAGTCATTTTAAACTTTAAAAATTCATAACTTTCAAAATACTTTTTAAAAATTCACCAAATTGGTTTTGGAGCCTCTTTAATATCAGGGGAATTTAAAAAAATTAAAATTTCAATTTTCTAAAAAAGTTGATTTTTAATATTATTTTAATATTTTTAATAATTAAAAAATAATAAAAATCACAAAAATAATAAAATTCACCTAAATGTCACATTTTAAATTTTAATCACTTAGGAACAAACCCCATATTTTTTTTAGGTATATTTTATGAGATATTAAATTTTAAAGCTCTAGGGTAATTTTAAAATTAAAAAAAAAAGTATTTTCTAGCATTTTCACTAAAATAATTATAATAAATCATAGAAAAATCAGAAAATTGTAAAATTTGATTCTCTGATTTCCTTGATATCAGATAGAATTTTAAAAAATATAAAATTCATTTTTCAACATTTATTTTATTTTTAAATTAATTAACACTCCAAAACTTAAAATAATTATAATAAAAATAATATAATTCAAAAAATCACTAAAATTGGTCCAAGTGGTCCTCTAGTCATTAGGAATGTCCCCTAATTTTCTTAAGGACAGAAACTTTCCCTTGGTCATGTTATTAAATTTTCCTTGGAAATCTCTATTTTCTACCAAAAATAATTATATAAATAAATTAAATACGGAAAAATCACATTTTCTCCTCTCATGTCTTTATTGACATATGAGTGAAGTCACATAAAAATTTCAAGTTCATTTGAGTTCAATTTAGTGAGTTATGAAATTATTAAGCTTAAAGGGTAAAGTGGTAATTAAAATTTTAATTCTTAATTAAAACTTTAGGTTTAATAAAAAAAAATTAATAAGTAAAATATTTGATCCTAATTTGATTTGGATAATTGAAATTTAAATAATTAAAGTTTAGAAATCCATTAAACAATTTTAAAATAATTAAACCTTAATGAATAATTGATTAAATTTGGAAGAATAATAAAATTGGAATTATTAAAATAGGGATTTAAAAATCCCTAAATTAATCATCTTATTCAATTCTTAATTAAAATGATAACTCAAATTCAAAACATTAAAAGACTTAATCATTAAACTAAAATTAAATTATTAAACTCTTTTAAAAATTTCAATTAAAATTAAAAAATAAAATTAAATTAAAAATTAAATTAAATTAAGTAAATTAAATTGGATTAAATTAAATTAAATTAAATTAAAATTAAAAGTTGAATTAAATTAAATTAAATTAAATTAAATTAACAAATTAAATTAAATTAAATGAATTAAATTAAATTAAATTAAATTAATTAAATTAAATTAATTAAATTAAATTAAATTAAATTAAATTAAATTAAATTAAATCAAATCAAATTAAATTAAAATTAAATCAAATCAAATTAATTTAATGTAACATCAAATCAAACTAAATTGAATTAAATTAAATTAAAACTCAATTAAATTAAATTAAATTAAATTAAGTTGAATTAAATATAACATCACACCAAAGACATAAAGAATTCAAAATAAATCTAAAATAACTTGAACACTATTTCAAATTTAAACCCATTAAATGGAAATTAAACTAAATCACAAACCATTTGAACACCAATTTACCCTCAAAAGCTTTAGTTATCATAACTCCTAAATAGAACATTAAATAAAATGTTACTTCACTCATAGGATATTCAAATGTCCTAGTTCATTGAGCAAGTTAACAAAACTTGAGATTCTTGGACGATTAATTCATTTGTGTAATTGAATCCATTTGGACTTAAAACAATTCTAGCAATATTGAAAAGATGTTTAAGATTCTTCTTAAACACTTTCTCAATATGATAGGATGTTTATAAGAACAATTGAATTTAATTGTTCTTTGATGAAGAAAATTGTCTTCAAACCAAAACACGAGGAATCTAGACGTCATAGGAAATGACTAGCTATAGGATTAGGAATTTGGTAGAAAACCATAACCCTTCCCTTAGCTTTACCTAGGAACTTGCTTAAATATTCTAATTGTGTTTTAAGTGCAGCTTGGGATGACGGGAAGACCCTCCAGGTATGCTTTTATTTTATTGCAATTTATTTTCTTGCAATTTACATTATTGCAATTTCATTAATCGCATCGCACTTACTTTTCTTGCATGATAAACAACTGTTGCATGAAAACCCACACCTTTAGGATAGTCCCTAAAACTGAAACCAAAACTAAGTTAAAAGTCATTGCAAGATAAAATTCACCGCCACAACATTTCAAAATATAAAAAAACTCAAAATTTAATCACAAACAGAACACAAAACTACAATTACAACTAAATTAAAACGTCCTGTTGGATGATCGGGAATACCTCGGATGATGTAACCTACGTGTTGCTAACGGAATTTCCCACGGTCTAAATGAAAGTGTGGAACTCATTCAGTTGAGTTTAGCAAATTCATCTGGACTAAGTGAATCCGATAAAAATAATGATGCCGGAAGGATGGAACCGTGGGATCTTAACCGGTGTCGTTATAATCAACTTTAAGATTTGTTGAAAACATTTGGAAATTAAGATTTTCTCTAAACCAAAACACTTTTCTCATCCCCTGATTTATGACTTCTAAAACTAAACCTCTGCAACAACAAGGACCTCGGAGCATGGTGGGCAGCACGGCCATCGTGATTAGCAAAACCTGAGTCTTCTTCAGCAAAACTTTCCTAGAATTAAATAACCAAGCCGTAGGACTTCGAGGTAGCTTGCCTAGTGCAACATAAATCCTCAACTCTTCGTTAGGCACTTGCATTGCAAATTAAGCCCTAACCGATCTTAGGATTCCGAGGTAGTCGTCCGGTACGACAATAAACCCTCACATCATCGAGGCTATTTGTTTGATTTTATCATACAAATATAAGCCCTAATTAATTAAAATTGGCAAGATCAAAACATTTAAATAAATATTAGGACTTTCCTAAACTCAAGCCAAACAATAGGATAGTCGGGAAACTACCGAAGTTCGCTTCGAATCTGTGATTTCTCCTACTTTTCTTCCTTTGGATTCCCAAAACAAAATGTTCCAAATTTGATCCATTCCTTATTGAAATTCCAAAATTCAATCCCTTGAAAACTTAAACTTTGAAATTCTTAAGAGCAGAATTATTGATTATTATCGAGAGTTTTCTTAGGTGACTGCCGTCACTTAAGATGTAATTAACTATAGGGGCTTGCCCTTATAGGGAATTTTAAAGAACCTAGGTAATATAAACCCTGCTTAATTCCTTTATAATAAGCAGGGGAACTTGTCGGCTTATAAAATAGGTTCGCAGACCAAACGGATGTCACAAATCTTTTAGTTTATTTAATCGAGCTCCACCATCAAGCAGTGTGTCTATCCTTAGGGATAGATACACGGTTTGTAGTGCGGTGCTCGTTTATATAAACTATTTGGGATGTGAGATCAGTTTGATTTCATATCTTAAAATTTTCAAACTTAAAATTATTTTCAAAATCAAATTCTACTTTCTAAATTATATATATATATATATTTAAATCAAATTTAAAATTAAAGATTTGCCGACAACTTCTGTTAGGCGACCCCCTTTTCAAAATAAAACACACAACCTAAAAATATGCCGACAACTTCTGGCGACTCCGCTGGGGACAATTCCTCTCTCCATTTTAATCAAAAAACTCTGCTTTCAAAAATCGGTAGTGTATCCATGTCCTTAATGGGTCAAACTACCCTTCTTTCCGTTGGAATACTATGTTCATTTCTTCCTTGAACAAGTATAGCCAACATTCTCTCGGATTTAGGAGCCACCTGTTTAGACACCCCTAAACAGAGAGGTTCCGAGATCCTTTTACCTCATTTCTGAGGTGGGGTGGACCCCCAATAGGTGTTAGTTTAGGAGTGATCCTTTGAGTCGAGAAGTCTTGCATAAGACTTTCTTTTCCTTTCCAACTCTGAATCGGATTCATTACCTTCTCTACACCTTTGAACATTCCGTTCTAAATAAACAAACCCTTTAATAAATGATTCTTTTAACAAATGATTCCTTCTTATAAATACATGAACAAGAATGAGTTCGGACTCTTTTCAATTCCTTTCTTTTCGTCCTAAAGAAAAGAAGCATAACTTGGGACTGACAACCAGAATCTACCTCCGCGAAATGGAAGCCCCAAAGCTGATTTTCTCCTTCACCAATGGACTGGACTTCGCTGTCTATAAGGATGAGCTGCCCGACAATGGGATCATCCGATTTGGACAAGGATTTGAAAACACGAATGTCAAGATCATCGACGTCTCCCTCTTTGCACTGACGAACAAGGTATCTGAAGCTGAGAAGCCGCTGCTTGAGTTCAACCTTAGGTCGACCCAAGAGTTTCCTCCCCTGCAAAGGATCCCGACTGAGAGGAGTACTGCTGTCCGCGGGAGGACTGTTCTTACTACCCCCACTGGTCTAGTTATTTTTGAACCTACCCCGACTTCTGCCAAGTCAAAGGGGAAAGAAATCCAGAATTATGGTAAACCTGTTACCGTGGAGGGTACAGATCTTCCTGTGAGACCTTCTGTTTTCGAAATCGGGTCCAGCTCAAGGATTCCATCACTGACAAGGACCCAAAGAAGAAACAGAAGTAGAAGGATCGCTAGAGAAGCCAGAGCCGCTGAAATTGCTTTACTGGAGGAAATCCAGAAGCTGCTCGAATATACACCTGCCCGAATATACACCGCTGCTCGAATACATACCACTTTTGGGAGGAAGCGAGTTCCATCCCCTCTCCGTCGCAGAGGACGAGGAAAATGTTCGCAAGATTGCTGCCACATTACCTCGACCCGCATATTACAACGATAGCCGCAAGAAAAGGACTAGAACTACGCCGTTTGCTCGACTGCAAACTTTGGTAGAAAAGTTAGCAAAGAAGGAAAACTGCCCCGTATCGGAGATTCTATGAAGGATAGGGTGGGTGCCAGTCAAATCCCGTCTTGGGCCCCGAGTAGAACCCGCCGTCATGACAGAAAAGCCAAGTAAAAGAATGAAGGCTAGTCCGCCTGTCGTCGTCTCAGGATTACAGATTAGGGAGGATACCACCTTCCAGCATTTGGCTGACAGACCATCTGGTCCTAGACCTTCTGCTGCTAGAAGGATGGTATGGCGTCCCACTACTGGGCAGTTAAGATTGAAACAACAGCCCGAGAAGGAAAGTCTCGTCAGGAGACTTGAATCTGAAGAAAGCGCCACTGCGATAAAGGGGACTCGTGAGAAGGGGACCCGGCAGCTATCGCACGACAACCGCGAGGACGCACAGAAAGGCCCGCTAGAAGATGCCATGGAAAAGTTGAGAACCGATATCCAACGATTGGCAAAAGAAAGAGAAGAAAAGTTCGGAGACGAGATTGATTCATCGGAATTCATGGACGACGAATATGCAGAAATCAACATGGTCGAAACACGAGCTTCATCAGCTTCGCAAGGTGCTCCTGCAGCCGCAGAAAGAGAGGAGCCAGAACTGATGAGAAGGCAGCTTCAGGAGAAAGACGACACGATCGCTCAAATGGCGAAAAGGATGGAAGAGATGGCTGTAGCTCTGGCCACTCTCCAGAGTCAAGTGCAACCACAAAGAGAGACACCCCCAGAGGTCATTCACATTGTAGACGGAGGAAAGGAGATTACATCCGTCAATGGGGATGATCAGCTGAAAAAGGATACAACACAAAGTATGATCCCTGAAAAGGATATCAAGAACTTGGTGGAACAGCAGGTGCGAGAAGCCTTAGCACAATCGAAGAGCGGGACATCCATTCGGACGGGTAGACCTTACCCAGAAGAATTCGACGCTGTCCAATACCCGAAAGGCTTCGTACCACCTCTGTTCAAGACCTTCGACGGAACCGGGAACCCCCGACAGCATGTTGCACACTTTCGTGCCAGTTGTTGCAATGCCGGCGGGAGCGATGCATTACTCTTCCGACAGTTCGTCAGCAGTCTGTCAGGAATCGCCTTCGACTGGTATGCAGAATTACCAAATGGTTCGGTGAAGACGTTCTCAGAACTAGAGAACCTCTTCATCAAGCGATTCGCCGGAGCTCAGCACCACATCACTATAGGTGATTTAGTGGTAGAGAAACAGAAAACGAACGAAACGTTGGTGGATTACATACTTCGATGGAGGAACTTAAGCATGAAGTGTGAACCACAACTACAAGAACAACATGCAGTCGGCATCTTACTTAAAAGCATTCACGGCCCGATAGCACTTCTCCTCAAAGGATTCACTATTAAGACTTTTGAGAAGTTGTTAAGCAAGGCCGGAAGCTTGCAAGAAGAGGTGAAGCAATTAAGTTTCGCCGACAAGACGGACAAGCAAAAGCCTGTGAAGACTTTTGAAAAGAAATCTGGGATCGTTGCAGCAGTCGACAAAGGCAAGCAACCGATGCAAATACCACCAGAACGGCCGCAGCAACCACAACAGAATTACCAGCAACCCCGGCCCAGCTATCAGTCATCTCCACAGTATGAACAACCGCCTCGTCCGCAACATACGTCAAGGGAGCTTCTGAGCATAGAATATCCGTTCAAGAATGAAGCAGTGCCGAAAATGTTCCGTAGTCTGATGAAGACTCCAGATTTCCAGCTGCCAGAGCCTAAAAGACCAGAGGAAGTCAACAAGAAAGGTGATCCCAACTTTTCCCCTACCACCGGATGCTTGGGCACAAGATAGAAGATTGCATTACCTTCAAAAGTTGGCTCAACGACAACCTTCGGAAAGGGAATATAACGATCCCGAAGGAGTACATGAAGGAACCCCAGAAAGGAGGTTCCGTCAATGTTATCTCAACTGATCCCATCATTCCGATAGATCCCTATACGACTGACGATGGATGGACTACCGCTCGGACGAGGTCTTCGAAAAAGATTTTAGACAGCATCCAAACCGCCTCGGTGCGAGCTTCAATTCAGAGTTCGAGACCTGTTAAGCCGGTACTATCACTTGCGATAGAAGAACCACCTCAACAGGAGACGATTGAAGAGAAGAAGAAAATCGACGAAGAAGAGAGGACCGAGGCTCCTAAGGCTAGACTAGGGGTTGCTTATCCTAGGATAGTTGTTTCCGATTCGGGGGAGAAATCCCTCGAACCTCTGATTTTGTATGATTATCTGCTCACTTCGGTGGGATCATATAATGATAAGGGTGATGGCGTTGGCTACGTTTTGACTGTTTCTAACGATTACGTAACTAGCGACAATCCGGATATCGATTTCGACATCAACGACAATTCTCAAATCATACACGATCTCGACGAGCAAAATAACGAAGAAGGCATCCATAAAGGAGGCTACGAAAGTTCAACAAGCAACGAATCTATCTGCGAGTTTCGAGGAGCTCCAATTACGATAGAGTTAGAGCCTTCAGATTTTGAAGATAATCCGGAAGAGCCTGTCATTCCGATTCAGGAGGAGACACCGACAAGCTTAACACTAGATTCAGAAGAAATTATAGAAGTCAACTTAAGAAGTGGAAGAGTTCTACCTCCGAGAATGGGTCCAAAAGACAAAGGAAAGCAGGTGGTTGTTCAAGAAGAACCAACCCCAGCAGAAGAAATACCCATTCAAGAAGAAGCCGAGACGCATGAAAATAAAGTGGACTACAACGTGCTAGCCCATCTTAGGAAACTACCGGCTAAACTGAGCATTTACGA
The DNA here is from genome assembly GCA_022702705.1 of Papilionanthe hookeriana x Papilionanthe teres. Taxonomy (NCBI): domain Eukaryota; kingdom Viridiplantae; phylum Streptophyta; class Magnoliopsida; order Asparagales; family Orchidaceae; genus Papilionanthe; species Papilionanthe hookeriana x Papilionanthe teres. The sequence continues at coordinate 129,184,236 of CM040427.1, forward strand.
CGCTCTCATCTTATCAAAGGAGATGAGAGAAGCTCTTATCAAAGCCTTAATTGATCCAGAAATTCACTTAGCTCAAATGGCTGGAGATTCCTTAGATGAGGTTTGTTCGTTAAAGGAACAGCGAGGTGTTACCTTCACGGACAATGACCTACTACTTGGGACAGCAGATCACAACCGACCATTGTACATTTCAGTTACAATTGGGAAGTTTACACTCTCCAGAGTATTGGTGGATCCAGGAGCGTCAATCAATATAATGAGTCTTCGAACACTAGCATACTTGGAAATTGATGCTCGTGAGCTCGAGGCCGACAAAATGTTATTAAGAGGATTCAACCAGAAAGGAGAAAGAGCCCTCGGGTCAATAACGCTACTGATGAAGACCGGTGACTTAGCAAAGACAACCGCAAAATTTCACATAATTGATTCAGAAACATCGTTCAACGCTCTACTGGGCCGACCATGGATACATGAAAACAGGATGGTACCATCATCTCTGCATCAGTGCATCAAATATTACGATGGAGGGGAACAGTGCATCAAAGGTGACTTGCAACCATTCTCCGTACATGAGATTGGAATCCATGAAGACGCAGCTTATTATGCACCGCCGAAGAAAACAATCTTCTCCAGAGATACCGTAATAAATGAAGCAAAGAAAATTCAGGACAACGAAGAACCTGAGGTTCTAGTCCAACAGTCACTCACCACTCCCTTCCGGCGAGATGGTGAAGGTTTCTCCACAACTCGCATCCGAGGTCGAGGCCGGGGACGAGGCCGTGGTAGAGACGCTTGGACATTTAGACAGAGGAAACCAGCCATCAATATTGATTGGGAAGATAGTTCTGAAGAAGAAAAAGAAATCAAACAAGAAGCAGCGGCAATAAGTCGGAAGAAGCCGCAATTCAAGATCTCCCTCGAAGATGAAAAGAATGAAGAATATAAATCGATGTATGAGAAGATTAACCACTACGTACATACTATGACCCTAACCCCGATCCATTCTAACAAGATCGAAGATATGGTGGTCAAAGAGGTACGTAGTGACGGTGCAAAGCCAATCAAATTCTACCATGGTGCTACTTCCTCCAAAACAAAAAATAATGTACAATTCGAAGATGTCACTTCATCAGAATTAATGGAATTACCTTTTGAGTGGTACTCTCCCTGTGTTCAAAATTTAATTCAACGTGGTTTCTTACCTCGACAATGGACAAATGGTCAATCTCAGCATTTTGAAAAATTATGGAATAATTCCGGTCGTCCACCCAATTCAAAGCATGGTCTCGGATTCGGCACAGTAGGGTCAGTTGACGATACTGAATTTTGCTTGGTTGTCAGTTGCGAGTCCAATGAAAACTGCATGGAAACTACAGACGAGCTCGAAGATTTACAAATTGGAGACGCTCCACCAGAATTCGAAGAAGAAATCAAATCTACAATAGATGAGTTAACGGAAGTTAACTTAGATACTAGCGAAGAGCCTAGACCTACCTTTGTTAGCTCCTTACTCAATAAAGAAGACTCCGAAGAAATAATCAAATTATTAATGGAATTTAAAGACTGTTTTGCTTGGAACTATGACGAGATGCCAGGATTAGCTCCAGAGGTTGCATTCCATAAGCTAGGAGTGGATCCTACTTCTGTCCCAGTCAGACAAGATCCCGAAGAATGCGTCTAGAAATCGAACAACAAGTCATAGCCGAAGTTAAAAAGCTAATAGACGCCAGATTTGTCCGTGAAGAACAATACCCGACTTGGTTAGCCAATGTGGTACCAGTCAGAAAGAAGAATGGTCAGATCAGAATCTGTGTGGACTTCAGAGATTTAAACAAGGCATGTCCAAAGGATGAATTCCCTCTACCGATCCCGGAACTGATGATTGACATTGCTTCGACACATGAGATATTCTCATTCATGGATGGATCTTCAGGATACAACCGGATAAAAATGGCTCCGAAGATGAAAAGCTCACAAGCATTCGGAACGCCGATCGGAGTATTTTGCTACACGGTGATGCCATTCGGATCGAAGAACGCAGGAGCAACCTACCGGAGAGCAATGACAAGAATTTTTGATGATCTCATCCACAATCAAGTCGAATGCTACGTGGACGATGTGGTCATCAAAAGCAAAGTAAAGGAAAACCACCGTATGATTTGAGAATTGTTTTCGAACGATTAAGACAATTTAACCTTAAGATGAATCCCTTAAAATGCGCCTTCGGCGTCACCTCCGGGAAATTCTTAGGATTCGTTGTCCGACATCGTGGAATTGAAATCGACCCGGAAAAGATTAAAGCTATCTTAGAAATGCCGCCTCCCAAAACCTTAAAACAACTACGATCTTTTCAAGGGAAGTCGGCATATCTTCGACGCTTTATCTCAAACTTATCGAGTAGGTGTCAGCCTTTCTCGGCACTAGTTAAAAAGGACGCCAAATTTATTTGGGAAAAGAAATGCCGGAAGGCCGTCGAGGACATTAAACAATATTTAATGACACCTCCCGTCTTAGCAGCCCCGGTCTCGGGTAGACCGTCGATACTTTATACCGCGGCTTTAGACGACTCTCTCGGAGCTCGTTAGCCTAGTGTCAATGATGAGGGTAAAGAAAATGCTCCTTACTACTTAAGCCGTCGTTTACTTCGACGGAAGTAAGGTATCCCGCAATTGAAAAGCATTGTTTGGCCCCGATCTTCGCCGCTCAAAAGCTCGAGCACTACATGCTTTCTCATAATGTCAACCCGATCTCGAAATATAATCCATTGCAATACTTGATGACTCGTCCGACACTTTCCGGCGGACTTGCCGGATGGTCAATGATATTATTGCAATTCGATATAACTTTCGTGCCTCTTCGTGCCGTAAAGGGACAAGTCTTAGCAGACTTCCTCGCAAGCACACCCTTTGCCGGCAGATCTCCTCCGAATGACGATTTGCCAGATGAACAAATAATGAGCCTAGAAGACCCTGATGATCGGCGTTGGGAATTATATTTCGACGGAGCATCTTCAACACACAAATACGGAGAATCGCAATTGATAGTGCCCGGTAAGGCAGGAATCGGGCTAATCTTTATAACACCGGAGCGGGGGATGTTAAGATACTCCTACCACTTGACAGAACCGTGTACAAATAATGAAGCAGAATACGAAGCCCTCATAACGGGATCGGAATTAACCATTCAAATGGGGATAACAGACATCAACATCTACGGGGATTCACGAGTTAATCATTCAACGGATCGACGGACAAGTACAAAATTTTAAAGCCAAGACTCGAACAATACTTCCAAGTATGACATACAACTGTTGGAACGCATTCCAAATGTGACAATCTACAAAATTCCCGTAAAAGAAAATGCTTTAGCAGATGCTTTAGCCCGTCTCGCAAAAGAATTTTCCTCGTTTGCAAGATGAATCAGTAGAAGTGTCGGTTCACGGACGTCGGGTCCTATCACGAGCTCGAGCATAGACACAATACACAAATCGGAAAAGAAAAAGAATCGGCTACGAATAAGGATGTAAAACACATAAGATTGGCGACGACCATTGATGGACTACCTGCAAACAGGAAAGCTACCGGACGATAGGTCGCTAGCCCATCGGATCAAGAAAAGAACTCTGTCTTACGCATTAATAAACAACACATTGTACAGAAGGTCTTTTGATCAAATGTAGCTAAGGTGCCTAAGCGGGTCCGAGGCCCGTGAAATTGTTAAAGAGGTGCATTCAGGACTCTGTGGCGCTCACCAGTCGGGTCCGAAGATGAAAATGAAAATTAAAAGACTAGGGTACTACTGGCCCTCGATGATGACCGACTGCATGAAAATCGCCAAGAGCTGTCACCAATGCCAAGTGCACGGAGTGGTTCTACACCAACCTCCAAATGTGCTACATCCGACAATTGCGTCGTGGCCATTTGAATGTTGAGGCACAGATATAGTGGGTCTGATAGAACCACCATCTTTAAAAGGACATCGCTTCATTCTTGCGGCTACAGATTACTTTTCCAAGTGGGCAGAGGCAGTTCCACTTAGAGAAGTGAAAGCACACCACGTGCTGCGGCTTTTCAAGAACCAAGTTGTCTACCGTTTCGGAGTGCCGCGCAGGATCATCTCGGATAATGGGCCGGCATTCAGAAGCACGCAAATCAACAATTTTGTCAGGAGACACGGAATCGACTGGCGATACTCAATAATTTACTACCCAAGAGCAAACGGCCTCGCTGAGGCTTTTAATAAAACTCTCGTTCAAATCTTAAAGAAAACTTTGGACTATAATAAGAGAAATTGGCACGAGAAGTTGTTAGAAGCCTTATGGGCCTACCGGACAACCTTCAGAACACCTACTCAAGCTACACCTTACGCTCTGATCTTATCCTACATCATTCCTGTTAAATTTAAAAAAAAATATAAAAAAAAATGTGTCTTTAATAAACATTTTCTTAATGTTCTTGTTCTTAGTACAACCCCTAATCCTTTTCCTTGTCTTTTCGCAGGGAAATGTCGAACGGGCGGTTGGTCCTGAACTTTAAGAATGGCGTAAGCCTTGCACTTAATGAAAAGAGGGTGAAAGATGGAGCAATAATTGAGATTGACTCGGATTTCGCACCAGCAGGCCTACAGTACGAGGAAAGTGACTGGGTCCCGGCTGACCGAGAAGAATCGCCCGGCGAGACAGGTGATGAAGGTGGGTGGCCCAAGCCACCAATCCAAGAAGAAGAAAAGAAAAGAAAACACCGAAGAAGATAAGAAAATGAAGTCCGTAGTCGCTACACCGGAGGGCAGGCTTGTCGCCGCCGCGCCCACGGAGATTCAAGAAGTTCGGAGAGCTACTCTCACGAGCAACGCAACGAAGAAATAAGAATCGCCGTATCCGTAAGATGTTAACAAAACTAGCTGCGGACCAGCGTGACAAGACAGTTGCTAATGCCAGTACATACACTTCAAGGACACCGGTTCACCAGGAACCTGAAGAAAGGAGGCCAGCTCCTAGGATAACAGAAAGGACCATGGAAATCTCACAAAGACCAGAAGAAAGAAGGCTACCACGCCACAGGATAGAACCACCAGTAATGCATGACCTTGTTGTAGAAGCAACCCCGGGGGATGTCCCGACAGGCATCATCCCTGAGGAGCCGAGGTATGCAGGAGAACGTGAAGGGATTGAACCGTATATCCCACAATATGTCACCAGGCCTCGCCATCTGCAGATCATTCAGGAATACGAGATGGAGAGAATGCAGAATGTTGAAAAGAAAACCTTTGAATACTTCGAGAGAATTAGAGGCAGAAGAATCAATATACTAGAGGGCCTCAAGCTACATACAGACGTATTCTCAGAGTATTAACAACAGCAAATCGTGGATTGCATCCGGGATTTGAAAAGGATGGGCCGAGCGAGGCCGCCCGAGGGAAAACACATACTCGGAACCCCGGAGATGGATGCCGGGGAAGGGAAGAATCACAATACAATGTGGATGTCTGTTACAACTTTGTGGAGGACAGAAGGGAAACCCACCGGAATACTCCGTCATGGGCAAGTGGATCCGATGCCATTAATCATCAAGAGAATGGTAAAGAGATTGATAACATGGAGGGTACCGCCAGCAGATTGCATACCCAATAGCCGCATTATTAACATCTACAAGCGGGGTGATTGCATACCCCCACACATAGATCACCATGACTTTGTCGACCTTTCGCACGATCTCTTTCCCGAACGAGTGTAACATCATGTTTGGATCCGACCTCCGGATAGCGAGCCCGAGTGAGTTCCGAGGGCCGATGAAGATACCTTTACCGGTAGGTTCCGTCATGATACCGAAGGGCAACGGAGCAGATATCGCTAAGCATTGCATACTAGGAGTACCGAAGTGAAGCGGATCTCAGCTACTTTCGGAAGAATGGACGACAGGAAGACACCTTACCATTTCCAGCCAGACCCGGAGCTAGAGAGCCTCTGGCCTTACGAGCTGTGAGTTACATGGAAAATATCACACCTCCAATGTTCATCTATACTGCATCCTTTCCAAGGATGGCTTGGAAGGTGATGTTATTGATCATGTACCCCACTAGTCAGACATGGATTTTTGACAGATGCTTCTTTGGATGGATCGACGAAGATCATACATAGTCCGTTTTGAGTTTACATGGATTGTATGAAATATATTCCAGATCAAGTTGTATGATGTATCTTCGACATGATTGGAATGAAAGTGACCATGTCACATTTTTGGCCTTCACCTCTTTTGTGCAAATCGATCGGGAAACGCCATTAAAGTTAAATTAACTTCGAACAAAGAACAGAAAAGAAATAAAAAAAAAAGAGAATAAAAGAAAACTTTTCTTAAAAAATCTAAAAAATGACGAACACCAAATTCACATGAACATTAAATAAACGATAAAATAAAATTTGAATAATTAAAAGATAAACAAAATCAACATAAGTGTTAAATCAAATCTCAAATCAAATTCTCAATCAAATTTCAAATCCAATCTCGATCAAATTTCAAATTTTATCTTCCAAATTTCAAATCAAATCTTAAATCAATTTTCAATCGAGTTCAAACTCATCCTTCCAAATTTCGAATTCAATCTTTCCAGATCTCAAATCAATTCTCAATCAAATTCAAACTTTTTGGAGTTGAGGATTTTACATCCGAAACTGCATTGCTTTAGGATTCTTTCCCCTATTGCAATGAAATACATCAAATTCAAATTCTTGGGGTTGAGGATTTTACATCCGAAACTGCATTGCTTTAGGATCATTTCCCTATCGCAATGAAATACATCAAATTCAAACTTTTGGGTCGAGGATTTTATATCCAAGACTGCATTGCTTTAGGATCATTTCCCTATCGCAATGAAGTACATCAAATTCAAACTTTTGGGTCGAGGATTTTATATCCAAGACTCCATCGCTTTAGGATCCTTTCCCTATGGCAATGAAGTACATCAAATTCAAACTTTTGGGTCGAGGATTTTATATCCAAGATTGCATTGCTTTAGGATCATTTCCCTATCGCAATGAAGTACATCAAATTCAAACTTTTGAGTTAAGGATTTTACATCCAAGACTGCATTGCTTTAGGATCTTTTCCCTATCGCAATGAAATACATTCAAATCAAATTTTTGGGGTTGAGGATTTTACATCCGAGACTGCATCGCTTTAGGATCATTTCCCTATCGCAATGAAGTACATCAAATTCAAACTTTTGGGTCGAGGATTTTACATCCAAGACTGCATTGCTTTAGGATTCTTTCCCTATCGCAATGAAATACATCAAATCAAATTCTCAGGGTTAAGGATTTTACATCCGAGACTCGCACCGCTTTAGGATTCTTTCCCTACAGCAATGAAATACACCAAAATCAAACTCTTAAGGTTAAGGATTTTACATCCAATACCGCATTGCTCTGAGATCTCTCCTCATTGTAATGATTCAATTCAATTAATTAAATTTTCTTTTGAGGTTGAAGATGTTACATCTAAAACCTCAAAATTCCAATTTTCATTTCAAATCAAATCCCTTCAAATTAATTTTGACAAACTTCAATCTAAATTAAAACTCAAAATCTAAACTCACACATCGAAACTTAAATTGAAACAAAATAAAATCTAAATTGAAATTCCCCGCATCATGTGATTTGGGATTCACCACCTTTTTCCTTTCCCCAGCGAGAGTTCAGGAATCTCCAGTCTCAGAGGTAAGCTTAACACTCCCCAGCGGAAATTCTTCTACTTCGTCCTAAGTTTGTCACTTGGACATTTGTGTTGGTTTTGTTGATCGCTTCGGTCAACACCAATTGGGGGTCCATTTGTTGACCTATTGGGGGTCCATTTGTTGACCTCATTTTTTATGAGGTCTTCTCTTCTTCTCTTTAGTACTTAAGATCTAGCCTTAAGCTTTTCCTTTGACTATCTTAGAAGACTAGAATTGGGACCCACCTTTTAGAAATTCAAACCACTTCTTAACTCCCCGCAAACTCCACAAACTCGACCGTAGACCCCTAATCACCTGCAGGGTCGAAATCAAATGTGGAAGTTTAAAGGATGAGTTTCTATAGGACTCTTTGGGCCTTAGACCGCCCCGGGTGGCCCGGTCCGGTGAAGGGCCGACTTACACACACACTACACTCATACACTACACTTTCACACACCTCCTAAAACCACACCCATACCCAACTTGACCTCCCGACTCATGTAGGTGATTCACATGGATGGTCCTTAACCCCTAAGCCCTCGCGCAAGAGGTTAGGAACAACATAGTGAATGCCTCAAATGAGTCCCTTCATGGCTCATGTGGACTTGATGTGGCTTCATGGCTCAACCAAAATGATTTCATTCCACTTACATTCACCCAATTTTCAATTTTCCAAATTTTCAATTTTTGACCCTCCGGGACCCTACACCCGCTTAGCCTACCCAAAACCCTTGAAATCCTCCAAAGTTTCCAAATTACCCAAAATTCCTCAAAATCAATCCCAAACATTTCCACATCACTCAAATTGATCATCCATACCCAAAAATATCAAAAACTCCAAAAATACCTCCCAATACCCTCCAAATACCCAAAATACCCCCCTTGACCCAAAAATCCAAAAATTCAGAAAATTCCCAGAAAATACCAGAAAATCCCAAATATTCCCAATTTCATTTTGTCAAACTACACCATGGGCGAATTTTGTCAATTTACCCTACTTTTGTCAAAACCCCCAATTTGACCCATTTTAACCCTAAGTGAACCCAATGTCAAACCAAACCTACCCAATTGACCCAAATTCTGGTCCAATTCAATTCTAAACTTCAATTAAACATTCCCAACACCAATCTAGACCAAATCCAAGTTCAATTTGATTGTCATTTGGATCCAATTTCACTTTTGGCCTTAAAGCCCAATTTGGACCCATGACCCAAACCTAACCTAAACACACCCAATTCAACTCCAATTAACCCCAAATCTTTTCTAAATCTTCCTTAGCATCCCCACAAGCAAAAAACTAACATGATTTGCCCAAAATTTAGACCCAAACCCCACTCAAATTCAACCCAAAGCTAAAAGGCCCATTTTTGACCTAAACCCAAACCTAACCCAAATGAGCCCAAACCCCAAAATCAAAGCCCAACCAAAGTCAAAACCTCCTTGAAACACTCCCATAAACATTTCTCAATAATAATTTTACATCGATTTCAACCCTAGCCCAACATTGGCCCAACTTAGCCCACTTGGACCTATATTGGCCCATTCACCAAAAGAACCCAAATTCAACCCAATTCAAACCCAAATCACTCCCAATTTGCTTCAAGTCACTCATGATACATCCATGAGCTAAACCCAACAATTACTTGGCCCAACCACTTTATAAAATTTCATCCCAAAATCCATTTTAAAATTCAAAAGCCCACTTTCCTTAAACCATCTTAAAATCCCATCTAAAACCATTTCAAAAAGGCCCAAAATTGGTCCCAAAGCCCACATGATATTTCTCTACATCATCCATTTAATTAAAATCATCCCTAAGTCATAAACCAATGATCAAATAATTCTAAATGAAGCTTCATCCAAATTTTCACCAAAATATCCAAAATTCTTAAAACCCTTTTTTATGAAATCGACTTGACTTTTCCCAAGCCAAAGGTGAGCCATGAAGCCATGCATGAGCCACATGGAAGCCATGAGAGCCTCTTTACATGTCACCATGCCATTAATGGCAAGAAGAGGGGACCCTTTCCTAACCCTTCATTAAGCCTTTTTAACCATACTCATGTCACACTCTAAACCATGCTTTGCCACCTAATCCTCGATGGAGACTCCACCACACATGTGGGGTTGACCCACCCGACCTCCTCAGCCCAAAACCAGGTCTTGGGAGGTGCACCCAACCCATTTGCATGGGTTGACCAAAATAAGCCAAAATGACCCCTTCCCCATTCTACTTTGATTCAATCACTTTACACATGTCAAACCTCAATTGAATGCACCAAACCCCAGCCCTGACCCACCTGAACAAGATGGTGACCAATGCCTGGCCGGCCAGCCACCAGTGCCGCCGGAAACCACCAGGCCGAGAGCTCACATGTGAGCCCAACTTGGAATTCTCACCCGCCGAGCCGCCCCATCCCCAGTGGCCATTGGAGCTGTTCTTCTCTTGCCAAGAGCAGCTGATCCCAAGCCCTAACTCTTCCTGGGAGGCCCTCCACCCTCTCCTATTTAAACACCACCCCTCTCGGCCATGAGAGGTGCTGAAACAAACCTTAAGGAAACTCTGCCAAAATTGTTCCAGACTCCTCCCCATACACAGAGCACTTGATCCCCACCGAGATCCCCTCGCCATTTCTTCTCCGTGAGCTCAATTTTAGAGTCGAAATCTAGGCCCAAAACCAGGACACTTCTCCACAAGTGAGCCAATCCCCAAATTGATTGGTTCTACACCTTCACCAGACCAAGGGAAGGTGTCCACCAGCAAAAGCCCCATCTCCAGGCCACCCAATTGCTCCAGCCTCCAAGCTTTGTGATCGGCTGTGGTCGAAATCACACCTAGACAATTCACCAGACCAGGAGACTTCATCTGGAGCTTGCTGGGATCCAATCGAAGGTGCAACAACTCTCAGATCGAAGCCACACTTCTCTGAGCAAAGGTATGGCCTCACTCTTCTTCCCAAGCTTCTGAACATTCTCCATTTTTATTGTTTAAATTTCATCCCACATAAACCGTATAGATGTGTTTGTCTTCTCAAGACGAATCCATAGAGTATAAGAACATGAAAATCCATTGAGTATCGAGTGAGATATTAGGGATTTAGTGTGGACGGCTCTCGGGTGAGGACACTTGGGGACGATGAACGGATGTCGTCCATTCAATACACGCGCGGACGGACGGCCAGGATCGCGTCGGATCAGGAGACGGTACGAGAACCGCGGGGCCCGGGCTGCCGACTCAGATGGCGGCGTCGAATGGGAGCGCGACGCGTGTGCGTTCGGAGCTGCCGAGGTTGACGCGGCGCCGTGTGGATAAATAGAAAATTAGGGTTTTTTTCTGATTTATTTAATTCCCTAAACTTCAAAAATTCATAACTTTGTGTAGAAAAATCAGAAAAATAAAATAAAAATACCCTCTTGCTCAGCTGAACGGAGGAGAATAATGTGGAAAAGAAATCATTTAATTTCATCAAGTATTTTATTTTTAATAATTTATTTACTCTCTGCTTATTTTTAATTCTCCATGCATGTATACAATTCACCATGGCATGAGACCATAGGGTTTTTTGAAGCCTCTGAATTTGGGAACATTCCCTGAATTTTCCAAAGTCAGAGGCCATCCCTATGAAGAGTTATTGATTTTTCAAACTCATGTTACTATTTTGAGTATTTTAATTCCAATAAATAGCATGTTGTGAAATAAATTCTAGGAAAATTTTGTGATGTTCCTTATGACCAGGGGACCCTAGGAAAAATAGGTTTTTAGTTAGTTCATTTAAAACAATCCTAATTGGCTTAAACACCCAAAATGGATCTCTAATTAATTAGAGCTAACCATACATCAAATTGACTTGAAATCAATTCTCCACTAACCTTTAGAATCAGAGGAACCCACCATAAAAATTTGAGGTCAATTGGACTTGGTTAGCCCTACTAATTGGGTTGATTAAGCCATTTAGTCATTTTAAACTTTAAAAATTCATAACTTTCAAAATACTTTTTAAAAATTCACCAAATTGGTTTTGGAGCCTCTCTGATATCAGGGGAATTTAAGAAAATTAAAATTTCAATTTTCTAAAAAAGTTGATTTTTAATATTATTTTAATATTTTTAATAATTAAAAAATAATAAAAATCACAAAAATAATAAAATTCACCAAAATGTCACATTTTAAATTTTAATCACTTAGAACAAACCCCATATTTTTCTTAGGTATATTTTATGAGATATTAAATTTTAAAGCTCTAGGTAATTTTAAAATTAAAAAAATGTATTTTCTAGCATTTTCACTAAAATAATTATAATAAATCATAGAAAAATCAGAAAATTGTAAAATTTGATTCTCTGATTTCCTTGATATCAGAGAGATTTTTGAAAAATATAAAATTCATTTTTCAACATTTATTTTATTTTTAAATTAATTAACACTCCAAAACTTAAAATAATTATAATAAAAATAATATAATTCAAAAAATCACCAAAATTGGTCCAAGTGGTCCTCTGGTCATTAGGAATGTTCCCTAATTTTCTTAAGGACAGAAACTTTCCCTTGGTCATGTTATTAAATTTTCCTTGGAAATCTCTATTTTCTACCAAAAATAATTATATAAATAAATTTAATACAGAAAAATCACATTTTCTCCTCTCATGTCTTTATTGACATATGAGTGAAGTCACATAAAAATTTCAAGTTCATTTGAGTTCAATTTAGTGAGTTATGAAATTATTAAGCTTAAAGGGTAAAGTGGTAATTAAAATTTTAATTCTTAATCAAAACTTTAGGTTTAATAAAAAAAAATTAATAAGTAAAATATTTTATCCTATTCTGATTTGGATGATTGAAATTTAAATAATTAAAGGGTAGAAATCCATTAAACAATTTTAAAATAATTAAACCTTAATTGAATAATTGATTAAATTTCGAAGAATAATAAAATTGGAATTATTAAAATAGGGATATTATTAGGAAGAGATTTATTCTTTAATTTAAAAATCCCTAAATTAATCATCTTATTCAATTCTTAATTAAAATGATAACTCAAATTCAAAACATTAAAAGACTTAATCATTAAACTAAAATTAAATTATTAAACTCTTTTAAAAATTTCAATTAAAATTAAAAAATAAAATTAAATTAAAAATTAAATTAAATTAAGTAAATTAAATTGGATTAAATTAAATTAAATTAAATTAAAATTAAAAGTTGAATTAAATTAAATTAAAGTAAATTAAATAAACAAATTAAATTAAATTAAATGAATTAAATTAAATTAAATTAAATAAATTAAATTAAATTAAATTAAATTAAATTAAATCAAATCAAATTAAATTAAAATTAAATCAAATCAAATTAATTTAATGTAACATCAAATCAAACTAAATTGAATTAAATTAAATTAAAACTCAATTAAATTAAATTAAATTAAATTAAGTTGAATTAAATATAACATCACCAAAGACATAAAGAATTCAAAATAAATCTAAAAAAACTTGAACACTATTCCAAATTTAAACCCATTAAATGGAAATTAAACTAAATCACAAACCATTTGAACACCAATTTACTCTCAAAAGCTTTAGTTATCATAACTCCTGAATAGAACATTAAATAAAATGTTACTTCACTCATAGGATATTCAAATGTCCTAGTTCACTGAGCAAGTTAACAAAACTTGAGATTCTTGGACGATTAATTCATTTGTGTAATTGAATCCATTTGGACTTAAAACAATTCTAGCAATATTGAAAAGATGTTTAAGATTCTTCTTAAACACTTTCTCAATATGATAGGATGTTTATAAGAACAATTGAATTTAATTGTTCTTTGATGAAGAAAATTGTCTTCAAACCAAAACACAAGGAATCTAGACGTCATAGGAAATGACTAGCTATAGGATTAGGAATTTGGTAGAAAACCATAACCCTTCCCTTAGCTTTACCTAGGAACTTGCTTAAATATTCTAATTGTGTTTTAAGTGCAGCTTGGGATGACGGGAAGACCCTCCAGGTACGCTTTTATTTTATTGCAATTTACTTTCTTGCAATTTACATTATTGTAATTTCATTAATCGCATCACACTTACTTTTCTTGCATGATAAACAACTGTTGCATGAAAACCCACACCTTTAGGATAGTCCCTAAAACTGAAACCAAAACTAAGTTAAAAGTCATTGCAAGATAAAATTCACCGCCACAACATTTCAAAATATAAAACAACTCAAAATTTAATCACAAACAGAACACAAAACTACAATTACAACTAAACTAAAACGTCTCGTTGGATGATCGGGAATACCTCGGATGATGTAACCTACGTGTTGCTAACGGGATTTCCCACGGTCTAAATGAAAGTGTGAACTCATTCAGTTGAGTTTAGCAAATTCATCTGGACTAAGTGAATCCGATAAAAATAATGATGCCGGAAGGATGGAACCGTGGGATCTTAACCGGTGTCGTTATATCAACTTTAAGATTTGTTGAAAACACTTGGAAATTAAGATTTTCTCTAAACCAAAACACTTTTCTCATCCTCTGATTTATGACTTCTAAAACTAAACCTCTGCAACAACAAGGAGCTCGGAGCATGGTGGGCAGCACGGCCATCGTCATCAGTTCAGCAAAACTTTCCTAGAATTAAATAACCAAGCCGTAGGACTTCGAGGTAGCTTGCCTAGTGCAACATAAATCCTCAACTCTTCGTTAGGCACTTGCATTGCAAATTAAGCCCTAACCGGTCTTAGGATTCCGAGGTAGTTGTCCGGTACGACAATAAACCCTCACATCTTCGAGGCTATTTATTTGATTTTATCATACAAATATAAGCCCTAATTAATTAAAATTGGCAAGATCAAAACATTTAAATAAATATTAGGACTTTCCTAAACTCAAGCCAAACAATAGGATAGTCGGGAAATTACCAAAGTTCGCTTCGAATCTGTGATTTCTCCTACT
>CM040427.1:129199391-129228379 GCA_022702705.1 Papilionanthe hookeriana x Papilionanthe teres
TTAATCTTAGTAGAAATTTTAGAAATAACATCATCAAAATGAGAGAGTCTTCTCCTTCCTTTAATTAAGGGGAAGCCCAAGTATGACGAGAGGATATTGAGTCTCTTTAAAGCCAGGTGAAATCGACAATCCAATTCTTCCTTTGATTATTAATTAGAGAGCTAGCAAGGAAATAACATTTAGATCTGTTGAAAAGCATTCCAGAAATAGCTTCAAAATCAGTAAGGACATCCATAAGACATTTGATGGATAGTTTAGTAGCATTAGAAAATAAAATCACATCATCTGCATAAGCAAGAAGACTAATTAAAAGAGTAGATCTGTGTTGGTATTGAGTAAAAGGATGAGAAAGTTGCTTTTGATTCAACATTTTTGAGAAATAGTCAAAGACAAGAATGAAGATATAAGGGGACAATGGATCTCCTTGTCTAATACTCCTACCAGATTGAAAAAAACCATGACAGCCTCCATTAATCAGCACACAATGGTAATTGTTGCTAAGTCATCTTGTAATGAGAGAACAAAAATTGGAACTAAATCCTCTATCAGCCAGAACATCTAGAAAAAAGGTCCAACTGTTGGAATCAAAGGCTTTGGCCAAATCCAATTTGAAAATGATATTAGCACCTCTGCAATGTTTGTCAATATCAACAAGAAGTTCTTGTGCTAAAAGAACATTATCACATATACTTCTTCCTTTTATAAAGGCACTTTGGTTTTCAGATATAATGTCCCCCAATAAAGGTTGTAGTCGAGCTACTAAGATCTTACTAATAATTTTTGAGAAAGTAGAGGTTAAGCTAATAGGTCCGAAATCATGCCAATTAGATTTGCAATTATTCTTAGGCAGACGAACAATAGAAGAAGAAGAGAAATATTTGGGAAGATCAGATCCTTGAAAGAAGCTTTGCACTGCTGAGACAACATCAGATTGAATAACTATCCAATTTTTGATAAAAAAGTCATATGTAAACCCATCTGGTCCAGCAGCCTTGCTGCCATCTATTGAATGAAGAGCATCAAAAACTTTTTTAGCATCAGGTGGTTGAACCAAAGAATCCATATTCACATTACTGAGATCTGAATCAATAAGTCATGGAGAGTAGGCAGTGGAGTCAATAGGTTGAAAAGAAAACAGTTTGTGAAAGTATTCTATAGCATCTTCAACAATCTCTTTGGTTGTACAAAGCCATTTATTATTAGCAGATTTCATTCTCAAAATAACTTTAACAGACCTTTTGTATTTAATAGAAGCATGGAAAAACTTTTAATTTCTGTCACCATGTTGAAACCAGTTGACAGCAGCTTTTTGTTGTAGCGAGTAATTCTTCATTCCGAATAGCGGTTTGCAATGCTGCTATAGGCTTCATTAAGATTAAAATCAGATTCAGCACCATCAGCAACAAGGATTTCTAAAGCATTTACCATAGCTTCAGCTTCAATAACTTTCTGATGAACATTCCCAAATACATTCCAATTTCAGTGTTTCAATTTAATGGAAATTATTTTTTGTAATTGCCAAAGTTTAGTCATAGGATCAGAATAATGAACATCCAAAGGGATCTTCCAATTATCAGCTATGAATTTGGTGTAATCAGGATGATTAGACCAAACATTAAGATATCTGAAGGTAGATTTTTGAATTATGGGATTATTAGCAAAATGTACCAACAAAGGAGTATGATCAGAACCCCATCTTGCTAAATGTTTAACAGTAGATACAGGAAACATATTTAACCAAAGCTGATTAACCAAGAATCTATCAATTCTTTCATAAATATTACCCCTTCTCCAAGTAAAACAAGAACCCTCAAAACCAATATCAAGAAGATTAGCAGAAGTGATATTATTAGAGAATGTCAGAATGGCTTGTAAGTTAGGATTTCTCCCACCTTTTTTCTCACTACGATGTGCAATGGAATTAAAATCCCCACCAACAATCCACCCTTCAGTCATCTGATTGCTAATATGATGCAAAATATTCCAAAGCTCAATCCTATCAGCATTAGCAGTAGCAGCATATACAATGGATGCAGAACCAGAAAACTGTTCTAATTCAAAATGGAAATGTAACAATTGAGACTGATTAATCAATAATTTAACCTTCAATTCCTTCCTATAAAAAATCTAAATTTTATTGGAACAATTTGTCAAGAAAGTATAGCCAGTAAACTTCTTAGTAAACCTATCCAAATTGTTCTTGACTAAAGGCTCCAAAAGAGCAATAACCCAAAACTGATGAACCCTGTTTAAATTAATCAGTCTATTAAGGGAGCCAGGGTTGGCCACTCCCCTAATATTCCAACACAAAAATTTAATCATGAGAAATAGTCCTTCCTCCTCTAGCCACCCTAGAAGAAGAAGAAGTTGCTACAGAATTCTGGATAATATTGTTTTCTGAAAGATGTTTTAACTCCAAGGACCTTTTCTTCCTGGCTTTTTGAATCATCCAATCATTTTGAATATCAGTGTTGACAGTTGCCATTTCTGCAGAATCAGTATTTTCATTCTGAGTTACATGTTGAAAGACGAGGATATTGCATAGGTTTGGGGAGAACTTCAACGACTTGATAGTGAGTGAGATTATTTGCTTCCAACAAATCATGAGAATGTTGTATTTCTGGTACAGGAGGAAGAATAGAATCTGAATGTAAATCTTCAGTTGTTTCAATAACAGTAGATGGAAATACTGTATTGTTGATAGGGCCTGTTGCATTAGAGTTAATTAGAGGATCAGTGTGTTGATAAGATCATCATTCCTTGCAGTAATAACAGAATCAGAAGTGCTAGGTAAAGTAATAGAATCCTCAATAGCAATGTAATCTGAAACAGGTTCTTTAGAACTCTTTATTAATTTTTCCACATTAGGATCAGAAATATCAATATTAACTGTATCAGAAATTTTGCCAATTTCATTAGCAGACAAGGTAAGATCCACAGCAGAATTCATATGAATCTCCTCCCCAACAGCAGTGGTTAAGACAACCTTGTCGGCAACATTTTTAGGTTGTGTTGTATTTTTGAAAAGGGGTCGCCTACAGAAATTGTCGGCGAATTTTTAATTTAATTTAAATAAATAATTTGAAAAGTAGTATTTGATTTTAAAAATAATTTTTTTAAATTTCAAGATTTTAAGACATGAGATTAAACCGATCTCACATCCCAAATAGTTTATATAAACGAGCACCGCACCACAAACCGTGTATCTATCCCTAAGGATAGACACACTGCTTGATGGTGGGGCTCGATTAAATAAACTAGAAGATTTGTTACATCCGTATGGTCCGCGAACCAATTTTATAAGCCGACAAATTCCCCTGCTTAATATGAAAGCATTAAACAGGGTTTATATTACCCGGGTTCTTTAAAATTCCCTATAAGGGCATGCCCCTATAGTTAATTACATCTTAAGTGACGGGAATCACCTAAGAAAAATCTCGATAATAATCAATAATTCTGCTCTCAAGAATTTCAAAGATTAAGTTTTCAAAGGATTGAATTTTGGAATTTCAATAGGGAATGGATCAAATTAGGAACATTTTGTTTTGGGAATCCAAAGAAAGAAAAGTAGGAGAAATCACAGATTCGAAGCGAACTTCGGTAATTTCCCGACTATCCTATTGTTTGGCTTGAGTTTAAGAAAGTCCTAATATTTATTTAAATGTTTTGATCTTGCCGATTTTTAATTAATTAGGGCTTATATTTGTATGATAAAATCAAACAAATAGCCTCGAAGATGTGAGGGTTTATTGTCATACCGGACGACTACCTCGGAATCCTAAGACCGGTTAGGGCTTAATTTGCAATGCAAGTGCCTAACGAAGAGTTGAGGAATTATGTTGCACTAGGCAAACTACCTCGAAGTACTATGGCTTTGTTATTTAATTCTAGGAAAGTTTTGCTGAAGTAGACTCAGGTTTTGCTGATGACGATGGCCGTGCTGCCCACCATGCTCCGAGCTCCTTGTTGCAGAGGTTTAGTTTTAGAAATCATAAATCAGGGGATGAGAAAAGTGTTTTGGTTTAGAGAAAATCTTAATATCCAGGTGTTTTCAATATTTTAATTAAAACAAATCTTAAAGTTGATTATAACGACACCGGTTAAGATCTCCTTCCGGCATCATTATTTTTATCGGATTCACTTAGTCCAGATGAATTTGCTAAACTCAACTGAATGAGTTCCACACTTTCATTTAGACCGTGGGAAATCCCGTTAGCAACACGTAGGTTACATCATCCGAGGTATTCCCGATCATCCAACAAGACGTTTTAATTTAATTGTAATTGTAGTTTTGTGTTCTGTTTGTGATTAAATTTTGAGTTGCTTTATATTTTGAAATGTTGTGGCGGTGAATTTTATCTTGCAATGACTTTTAACTTAGTTTTGGTTTCAGTTTTAGAGTCTATCCTAAAGGTGTGGGTTTTCATGCAACGAGTTGTTTATCATGCAAGAAAAAGTAAGTGCAATGCAGTTAAATAAATAGCAAGAAGGTAAATTGCAAGAAAGTAGATTGCAATAAAATAAAAGCGTACCTGGAGGGTCTTCCCGTCATCCCAAGCTGCACTTAAAACACAATTAGAATATTTAAGCAAGTTCCTAGATAAAGCTAAGGGAAGGGTTATGGTTTTCTACCAAATTCCTAATCCTATAGCTAGTCATCTCCTATGACGTCTAGGTTCTTTGTGTTTTGGTTTAAGGACGATTTTCTTCATCAAAGAACAATTAAGTCCAATTGTTCTTATAAATGTCCTATCATATTGAGGAAGTGCTTAAGAATAATCTTAAACATCTTTTCAATATTTCTAGGATTGTTTTAAGTCCAAATGGGTTTAATTATACAAATGAATTAATCGTCCGAGAATTCAAGTTTTGTTGTTATCTTACTCGGTGAACTAGGACATTTGAATATCCTATAGGTGAGGTAACATTTCATTTAATGTTCGTTTAGGAGTTATAATAACCAGAAGCTTTCGAGGGTAAATTGGTATTCAAATGATTTGATTTAAGTTAAAGGGTTTAAATTTGGAATAGTGTTCAAGTTGCTTTATGTTTAATTTCTTTCTGTTTTAGGTGATGTTATTTAATTCAATTTAATTTAAATTAATTTAATTTAATTGAGTTTTAATTTAATTTAATTCAATTTAATTCAATTTAGTTTGATTTGATGTTACATTAAATTAATTTGATTTGATTTAATTTTAATTTAATTTGATTTAATTTAATTTAATTTAATTTAAGTTATTTAATTTAATTTAATTTGTTTATTTAATTTAATTTAATTTAATCTTTAGTTTAATTTTTAATTTAATTCAACTTTTAATTTCAATTTAATTTAATTTAATTTAATTTAATTTAATTTACTTAATTTAATTTAATTTTTAGTTTAATTTTATTTTTAATTTAATTGAAAATTTTTTTAAAAGAGTTTAATAATTTAATTTTAGTTTAATGATTAAGTCTTTTAATGTTTTGAATTTGAGTTATCATTTTAATTAAGAATTGAATATTAATGAGATAATTAATTTAGGGATTTTTAAATTAAAGAATAAATCTCCTCCTAATAATATCCCTATTTTAATAATTCCAATTTTATTATTCTTCCAAATTTAATCAATAATTTAATTAAAGTTTAATCATTTTAAATTGCTTAATGGGTTTCTACCCTTTAATTATTTAAATTTCAATCATCCAAATCAGATTAGGATCAAATATTTTACTTGTTAATTTTTTTATTAAACCTAAAGTTTTAATTAAGGATTAAAAATTTTAATTACCACTTTACCCTTTAAGCTTAATAATTTCATAACTCACTAAATTGAACTCAAATGAACTTGAAATTTTTATGTGACTTCACTCATATGTTAATAAAGACATGAGAGGAGAAAATGTGATTTTTCTGTATTTAATTTATTTATATAATTATTTTTGGTAGAAAATAGAGATTTCCAAAGAAAATTTAATAACATGACCAAGGGAAAGTTTCTGCCCTTAAGAAAATTAGGGGACATTCATAATGACCAGAGGACCACTTGGACCAATTTGGTGATTTTTTGACTTATATTATTTTTATTATAATTATTTTAAGTTTTGGAGTGTTAATTAATTTAAAAATAAAATAAATGTTGAAAAATAAATTTTATATTTTTCAAAAATCTCTACTGATATCAAGGAAATCAAAGAAGTAAATTTTGCAATTTTCTGATTTTTCTATGATTTATTATAATTATTTTAATAAAAAAGCTAGAAAATATATTTTTTAAATTTTAAAATTACCTTAAAGCTTTAAAATTTAATATCTCACTAAATAGACCTAAGAAAAATATGGGGTTTGTTCCTAAGTGATTAAAATTCAAAATGTGACATTTTGGTGAATTTTATTATTTTTGTGATTTTTATTATTTTTTAATTATTAAAATATTAAAATAATATTAAAAATCAACTTTTTAGAAAATTGAAATTTTAATTTTCTCAAATTCCCCTAATATCGAGCGGCTCCAAAACCAATTTGGTGAATTTTTGAAAGGTATTTTAAAAGTTATGAATTTTTAAAGTTTAAAATGACTATGTGGCTTAATCAACCCAATTAGTGGGGCTAACCATGTCCAATTGACCTCAAATTTTTATGGTGGGTTCCTCTGATCCTAAGGGTCAGTGGAGAATTGATTTCAAGTCAATTTAATGTATGGTTAGCTATAATTAATTAGAGACCTATTTTGAGTGTTTAAGCCAATTAGGGTTGTTTTAAATGAACTAACTCAAAACCTATTTTTCCTAGGGTCCTCTGGTCATAAGGAACATCATCAAATTTTCCTAGAATTTATTTCACAACATGCTATTTATTGGAATTAAAATACTCAAAACGAGTAACATGAACTTGAAAAATCAATAACTCTTCATAGGGATGACCTCCGACTTTGGAAAATTCGGGGAATGTTCCCAAATTCAGAGGCTTCAAAAGCCCTATGGTCTCATGCCATGGTGAATTGTATACATGCATGGAGAATTAAAAGTATGCAGAGAGTTAATAAATTATAAAAAATAAAATGCTTGATGAAATTAAATGATTTCTTTTTCACATTATTCTCCTCTGTTCACTGAGCAAGAGGGTATTTTTATTTTATTTTTCTGATTTTTCTACACAAAGTTATGAATTTTTGAAGTTTAGGGAATTAAATAAATAGAAAATACCCCTAATTTTTTATTTATCCACGCGGCGCCAACTCATCCTCGGCATCTCCTAACGCACACGCGTGGCGCTCCCATTCGACGCCGCCATCTGACTCAGCGCTCCGGGCCCCGCGGTTCTTGTACCGTCTCCTGGTCCGACGCCATCTGAGCCGTCCGTCCGCGCGTGTATTGAATGGACGGCATCCGTTCATCGTCCCCGAGCGTCCTCACCCAAGAGCCGTCCACACTAAATCCCTAAGATCTCACTCGATACTCAATGTATTTTCATGTTCTTATGCTCTATGGATTCGTCTTAAAGAGACGAACACATCTATACGGTTATCATGCATTGAAATTAAAGCATTTGAAATGGGGAATCTCCAGAAGCTCGGGATGAAGAATTAGCTCATACCTTTGCTCAGAGAAGTGTGGCTTCGATCTGAGGTTTGTTGCACCTTCGATTGGATCCCGCAAGCTCCGGATGAAGTCTCCGGTCCGGTGAATTGTCCAGATGTGATTTCGACCAAGCCCGATCACAAAGCTTGGAGGGCTGGAGCAAGCTGGGTGGCCTCGGAGATGGGGCTTTTGCTCGGTGGACACCTTCCCTTGGTCCGGTGAAGGTGTAGGACCAATCAATTTGAGGATTGGTCCACTGTGGAGAAGTGTCCTGGTTTTGGGTGGAATTTCAACTACGAAATTGAGCTCGCAGAGAAGAAATGGCAGGGGGATCTCACTGGGGATCAAGTGCTCGTGTATGGGGAGGAGTCCGGAACAATTTTGGCGGAGTTTCCTTAAGGTTTGTTTCGGCACCTCTCATGGCCGAGAGGGGTGGTGATTAAATAGGAGAGGGTGGAGGGCCTCCCGGGAGAGTTAGGGCTTGGGATCAGCTGCTCTTGGCAAGAGAAGAACGGCTCCAATGGCCAGCTGGGGATGGGGCGACTCGGCGGGTGAGAATTCCAAGTTGGGCTCACATGTGAGCTCTCGGCCATGGTGTTTTCCGGCGGCCTGGTGGCTGGCCGGCCGGGCATGGGTCACCCACGAGGTCAGGTGGGTCGGGGCTGGACTTGGTGCAAGCAATTGGCAATTGCCATGTGTAAAGAGCTTGGATTGAAATGGAATGGGGGAAGACCATTTTGGGTTCAAATGAGTCAACCCATGGTTTTGGGCTAGGTTCACCACCCGAGGCCTGGTCTTGGGCCGAAAAGGGTCACTTGGGTCGGCCAAGAGAGAATGGTGTGGTCTCCATCCAAGATGAGGTGGCTAAGCATGGTTTAGTGTGTGACATGCTTAAGGTAAAAAGGGTTTAAGGAGGATTAGGAAAGGGGCCCCTCCTTTTGCCATTAATGGCTTGATCACATGTCAAGCCTTCCATGGCTTCATGTGGCTTGTCCATGGCTTGCATGGCTCACCTTTTGCTTGGGAAAAGGTTTGGTCAATTTAATGAAAATGGATTTTAGGAATTTTTGGTAATTTGATGGAAATTTGTATGAAACTTGATTTGGAATAATTTGATGGTGAATTTAGGACTTAGTTAATGGCTTTAATTAAGTGGATGGCAAATGGAGATGTCATGTGGGCTTTAGGGTAGATTTTGGGCTTTTGAATTTGAAGGAAGTGGGCTCTTAAGAAAGTTTAAGGGAAATGGGCTTTTTGATTTTAGGATGGGCTTTTGGGTACAGATTTTGTGAAGAACTTTGTCAAATGAATGTCATAATTGGTTTAGGGATGTTCTATGAAGGGCTTGGAGTCAATTTGGTGTGATTTGGAGTTGAATTGGTTTGAATTTGGGTTTATTTGGTAAGTGGGCCTATATGGGTCCAAGTGGGCCAAGTTGGGCTAATGTTGGGCTAGGGTTGAAATTGATGTAAAATCAATGTTGAGAAATGTTTATGGGAGTGTTTCAAAGAGGTTTTGGCTTTGGTTGGGCTTTGATTTTGGGGTTTGGGCTCATTTGGGTTAGGTTTGGGTTTAGGTCAAAAATGGGCCTTTTAGCTTTGGGTTGAATTTGAGTGGGGTTTGGGTCTAAATTTTGGGCAAATCATGTTAGTGTTTTGTTTGTGGGAATGTTAAGGAAGATTTAGAAAAGGTTTGGGGTTAATTGGAGTTGAATTGGGTGAGTTTGGGTTAGGTTTGGGTCATGGGTCAAAATTGGGCTTTAAGGCCAAAAGTGAAATTGGATCCAAATGTCAATCAAATTGGACTTAGATTTGGTCTAGATTGGTATTGGGGATGTTGCATTGAAGTTTAGAATTGAATTGGACCAAAATTGGGGTCAATTGGGTAGGTTTGGTTTAACATTGGGTTCACTTTGGGTTAAAATGGGTCAAATTGGGGGTTTTGACAAAAGTGGGGTAAATTGACAAAGTTGGCCCATGGTGTAGTTGAACAAAATGAAATTAGGAATATTTGGGATTTTTTAGAATTTTCTAGGAATTTTCTGAATTTTTAGGATTTTGGGTTAAGAGGGGTATTTTGGGTATTTGGAGGGTATTGGGAGGTATTTTTGGAATTTTTGGTATTTTTGGGTATGGATGATCAATTTGAGTGATGTGGAAATATTTGGGAATGATTTTGGAGAATTTTGGGTAATTTGGAAATTTTTGAGAAATTTGGGTAATTTCAAGGGTTTTGGGTAGGCTAAGCGGGTGTAGGGTCCCGGGGGTCAAAAATTGAAAATTTGGGAAATTGATGATTGGGTGGATGTAAGTGGAAAGAAGTCATTTTGGTTGAGCCATGAAGCCATGAAGCCATGAAGCCATATCAAGCCCATATGAGCCATGAAGGGACTCATTTGAGGCATTCACTATGTTGTTCCTAACCCTCTTAGCCAAGGGCTTAGGGGTTAAGGACCATCCATGTGAATCACCTACATGAGTGAGGAGGTCAAGTTAGGTATGGGTGTAGTTTTAGGAAGTGTGTGAAAGTGTATTGTATAAGTGTAGTGTGTGTGTAAGTCGGCCCCTTCACCGGACCGGGCCACCTGGAGCGGTCCTAAGGCCAAAGAGTCCTATAGGAACTCATCCTTTAAACTTCCACATTTGATTTCAACCCTCTAGGTGATTAGGGGTCTACGGTCAAGTTTGTGGAGTTTGCGGGGAGTTAAGAAGTGGTTTGAATTTCTAAAAGGTGGGTCCCAATTCTAGTCCTCTAAGATAGTCAAAGGAAAAGCCTAAGGCTAGATCCTAAGTACTAAAGGGAAGAAGAGAAGACCTCATCAAAAATGAGGTCAACAAACCTGAGCTTGATCCAATGATTTAGAATGTGTATTCTTGTTAGATTTAAATTGAGGATGAAGCCTAAAACATTTGTCATTTGAATGACCAAACATTTTACAATGATGGCAATAATAAGGCTTATTTTCCATAATAACGACTTGCCGATAACCATTATGTGGGGTACCTATCCGGATCTCTTCAATATCGGCAAGTGAAATATCCCTTTCTACAAGAATTCGAGCTACAGATGGCCTGGTAAGTTGAAAAGTAGGCATGTCCAATTTCAAAGGCCTACCCAAGGCTGTCCCAATTGCATAAAGAATTTGATGGTTAAATAAATGAAGTCTGAGATTTGGCAGTTTATACCAAATTGGAATAACTGGTTGTTCTTGATGAGGATCAAAAGAAGGCGACCATTTCAAAAGTTTCATTGGAACACCCTCAATTAAGATAAATTTCTTAGAGAATAGATTAGCATAGTCAATTTCTTTGGAGAGTTGTATCATAATATGCCTTCCATCAAAAAGCCCAATATATATATATATATATATATATATATATATATATATAAATTAGCAAAAAGGTAAATGCATTAATCAAAAGAAAGTATTACATCTATAATGGGGTATGTCCAAACAATCCCCATTAAGCAAAAAAGACAAAAAGGAAGAAGAAATTTTATTACAAGTAAGTAACTGTGAGGAAGAGGCCTCATAAGCAAGATGGTGTGCTGGTTTGTTGCCTTCTTTAGGGATATGAGACCATATGACATGATTACATGAAGCAAGATGAAGAATCTTCCTCAACCAATGGATCAGGTACCATAGAGGGGGATGTGTTTAGGAGAATTATATGTAATAGTTGTAACCAGTCCACTACCACATGTCGATTATTCAGGTCTTGTGCTAGGCCAATCACAGCCCCCAGAAGAATGCTACTGTTTCAGCTTCTAGAGTATTAAGAGCATCAAAAGGAGAAGCAAAATACCATATGTAATGCCCTTTGAAGTTTCTGCAAATTCCTCCAATACCCGCCCTACTGATTGAGTAACATCCATCAGTATTTAATTTCAACCAAGGCTGAGAAGGGGCCCTCCATAAAACCAACTGGATAGCAGGTGTAGCCTCCCTTCTAGAAGAGTTAGCAAAAGAACCATTCAACTTTTTAATAAAGTATTGATAATGGATGATTATCTTGTGAGGACTGGTTGGAAGGTTTTTGTACATGGAAGCATTTCTGGCTAACCAGATGAACCAGAAGATAATGACAGGAATGTACTTTTTTTATTGGTGTTGCCAAGTATCCCAACAGGAATTGAGGTTGGGCTAGTTGGATAGAAGATCCTGCAGCTATTCACCTGCTATCACAGCAGACCAGACACTCCTGGATATCTCACATTGGAACAACAGATGGCTTCTGCTTTCCTCAGCTGAATGACAGAGCTGGCATCTGGATGGTGCTCTAATTCCTTTAAGTTTTAAAATATCATCAGTAGGAAGAAATTTTCTGAATAAACTCTAGCAGAAGAAGGACATAGAAGGGGTTATATTAGCATTCCAAACACTATTACCCCAATTAGTAGATTGTCAATGGTAATGTGATTGGTAAATAAATTTGGACAGACTTCATTGGGAACCATTTTTGGTAATAAGAGTATCAGGAGCTGAAGAATTAATGGGGAGATCCATAATACTTTTGATAATTTGAGGAGAGTTAACTTCACTTAGTTTGGATAGATCCCACATACCATCTACCTGGTAGTCAGATATAGTGTTAATAGTAGAATTGGTGGGTTGGTAGTCTTTGAAGGAATGATTCCCTAACCAATTATCAACCCAGAAGTTAATTTGGCCTTCACCAACATCCCAGATAAATAAATATTCAGCAGCATCTTTAACTTGAAGAAGGGCTTTCCAGTTTCTGGAATCTCCCAATTTTGGTGTCACAAGGGAAGGATGAAAATGGGGAAAATATTTACCATTCATAAACCATGCCCAAAAAGAACCTTATTGTCTGAATCTAACCCATTGTTTACATTAAAACATATGGCCCATGTGTGATAAGTTTTTGAATCCTAGTCCACCTTTAGTAGGAGGGTGGCATATCTTATTCCAAGAAATCCAGTGATGTTGTTTATGTTGACCAGCCCATAAAAAACTTTTTGAATGAGACTTCCATCATTCATTGGGTACTCTTCTTTAACATAATCATTTGTAGGATTTACAGGGGTTAAGTAGAGAGTACAGATTTGAGGAGGGCCAATCTACCTCCATTAGACAGATAGGAGGTGGTCCAGCATTGGATCTTGGAAGTCACTTTCTTCACCACCTCATCATAGTGAGATTGTTTTCTCCTGCCTTTGATCAATGGCAAGCCTAAATATTTGAGAGGGTAGGTTGAAGTAAAGAATCCAGTGAGATCTTTGATCCAGTTAATATGAGTAGAGGGTAGCTTGGTGCTAGGTAGGATTTGACTTTCGGATCTGTTGAAAGAAAATCCTGAAGCATGTTGGAACTAATTTAAAGTAGCCATGAACTTCCTAATAGCTGCTTTGCTCCCATTAGTAAAAAATATAACATCGTCTGCATATGCAAGGTGAGAAACAATGCAATTGGATCTATGCAGGTATGTCAGATATGGTAACTGTTACTGGGAATGGTTAATCAACCTTGACAGATAATCAAAAGCTAAGACGAAAATATAAGGGAAAAGGGGATCACCTTGCTTTACTCCTCTGGATGCAGTAAAAAAAACCATGACATTCCTCATTAACTAGGATACTATAATGAGAATTGTGGAGCCATCTCTTAATTAGAGAGCAGAAATCATAAGGGAAATTTCTGGCTTTTAGTATCTAAAGAATAAAGTCCCAATTGATGGTATCATAGGCTTTAGCAATATCCAACTTAATGATAAAATTTGTCCCTCAATAAGGTCAATCAATCTCCAACAATAATTCATGTGCCAAAAGTACTTTATCTGTAATGCTTCTCCCTTGTACAAATGCAGATTGGTTAATTGAAATTAAGGAATCCAACAGATGTTGCAATCTGGAAACAAATAATTCTACTGATGATTTTAGAGAAGACAGTAGTTAGGCTGATTGGTCTAAAGTCCTTCCATGTAGATTTGGTATTCACCTTAGGAATAAGTATTTTTGTTGTAGCTGTGAAGTATTTTGGTGATTCAATTACAAGGAAGAAGCTTTGAATAGCTAAGGAGAGGTCTTGCTTGATAAACTCCCAAGAATTTTGATAGAAGCCAGTAGTGTAGCCATTTGGTCCAGTAGTTTTGGATGGATCCAATGAAAAAATAGCTTTTGTGATTTCATCTTCCTCAGGAGGAGCTGATAAACTAGAGCTATCAAAGTTGGCATTCAATTTGGGTAGAATCTCAGTTTGATTCAACTGACAGATTGGAGGACCATGGTTGAAAAGCTGATGGAAAAACTGAACAGCTGAGTTGGCAATGGCCTGGGTTTCTGTCAACCAGTCTCCCCCTTACCCTTTAATTCTAGTAACTGCATTTAGCTTTTTTGTATAGTCTATTATTGCATGGTAATACTTAGAATTTATGTCCCCTTGTGTAAACTACTGACAGGCAGCTTTTTGTTTCATGAATTGTTCTTCTGTCTCAATTGCTGTCATGAGCTGCTGGTTTGCCTCCACAAACTCACTATCATTAATAGTACCATCAATATTAGCATGCTCTAACTGATTCACTAGCTCCTCAGCTGAAGTAACTTTAGAATGAAGGTTGCCACTTGCCAAACACCTGCCAATTCCAGTCCTGCAGCTTCTTAGCTAATCTCTTCTGTAACATTTTCAGTTAATGTGAGATCCATGTAAGCTGTTATCCTTATTAATAGATACACCAGGGTACCCCCTAGATCCTTTTTTGCTAATATATATATATATATATATATATATATATATATATATGCAAAAAGAAAAGGAAATATTAATGTCGGAAGGTAGATACATCTAATGAAGGGGAGGTTAAAAGAGTCCCCCAAGAGTAAATGCCATAAAGGTCCAAAAGCTAAAAGTGAGAATATTACATTAGAATTGGAAGCAGAAGCTGGATGTACAAATTCAAAGATAAAATCTTTAAATATAGATAAACTAAATTCCAAGGAGGAGATGAAAGACCTTGCATAATCATGATTACCTACTGAGAATCAGATTCAATCCAAATTTACTGAAGATTAAAATCGACAGCAGTTTTCAAAGCCCAAAGTACAACAGTATGTTTAGATTTTAGTGCAGAGGAAAAGTTGATAGGGGCTTGAAAGCACCACAAAAACTAACATCGATGATCCCTACAGACACCTCCAATACCAGTAGAAGAGGAAGTTAAACTACCATCAATGTTGATTTTAACCTAGTGGGAACATCCAAAGTAGTAGTTTTGTTGATATAGCTGTAGTAATTAATGACAACTGTCCTCACATTACAAGGTTTACTCTCATATTTGGCTTGATTTCTGGGCATCGAGATGAACCAGCTGATTATCAAAGAAATAAAAACCTTTTCTTCTCTTTCTAGTCTTCCCAGTAATCATCAAAGGAGAGCCAATTATGTCTACATTGAGATATCTGTAACTGATGCAAAATAGAAATCCGAACTTGTTGAGTGATAGGGCATGTCGGCATATTTTTAGGTTGTGTGTTTTATTTTGAAAAGGGGGTTGCCTAACAGAAGTTGTCGGCGAATTTTTAATTTAATTTAAATAAATAATTTTGAAAAGTAATATTTGATTTTGAAAATAATTTTAAATTTGAAGGTTTTAAGATATGAGATTGAACCGATCTCACATCCCAAATAGTTTATATAAAAGAGCACCGCACCACAAACTGTGTATCTATCCCTAAGGATAGACACACTGCTTGACGGTGGGGCTCGATTAAATAAACTAGAAGATTTGTGGCATCCGTTTGGTCTGCGAACCAATTTTATAAGCCGACAAATTCCCCTGCTTAATATGAAAGCATTAAACGGGGTTTATATTACTCGGGTTCTTTAAAATTCACTATAAGGGCAAGCCCCTATAGTTAATTACATCTTAAGTGACGGGAATCACCTAAGAAAACTCTCGATAATAATCGATAATTCCGCTCTCAAGAATTTCAAAGTTTAAGTTCTCGAAAGGATTGAAGTTTGGAATTTCAATAGGGAATGGATCAAATTTGGAACATTTTTGTTTTGGGAATCCAAAGGAAGAAAATTAGGAGAAATCACAGATTCGAAGCGAACTTCGGTAATTTCCAGACTATCCTATTGTTTGGCTTGAGTTTAGGAAAGTCCTAACATTTATTTAAATGTTTTGATCTTGCCAATTTTAATTAATTATGGCTTATATTTGTATGATAAAATCAAACAAATAGCCTCAAAGATGTGAGGGTTTATTGTCGTACGGACGACTACCTCGGAATCCTAAGACCGGTTAGGGCTTAATTTGCAATGCAAATGCCTAACGAAGAGTTGAGGATTTATGTTGCACTAGGCAAACTACCTCGAAGTCCTATGGCTTTGTTGTTTAATTCTAGGAAAGTTTTGCTGATGTAGATTCAAGTTTTGCTGATGACGATGGCCGTGCTGCCCACCATGCTCCGAGCTCCTTGTTGTTGCAGAGGTTTAGTTTTAGAAATCATAAATCAGGGGATGAGAAAAGTGTTTTGGTTTAGAGAAAATCTTAATTTCCAGGTGTTTTCAATATTTTAATTAAAACAAATCTTAAAGTTGATTATAACGACACCGGTTAAGATCCCACGGTTCCATCCTTCCGGCATCATTATTTTTATCGGATTCACTTAGTCTAGATGAATTTGCTAAACTCAACTGAATGAGTTCCACACTTTCATTTAGACCGTGGGAAATCCCGTTAGCAACACGTAGGTTACATCATCCGAGGTATTCCCGATCATCCAACAGGACGTTTTAATTTAATTGTAATTGTAGTTTTGTGTTCTGTTTGTGATTAAATTTTGAGTTGTTTTATATTTTGAAATGTTGTGGCGGTGAATTTTATCTTGCAATGACTTTTAACTTAGTTTTGGTTTCAGTTTTAGGGTTTATCCAAAAGGTGTGGGTTTTCATGCAACAGTTGTTTATCATGCAAGAAAAAGTAAGTGCAATGCAGTTAAATAAATTGCAAGAAGGTAAATTGCAAGAAAGTAGATTGCAATAAAATAAAAGCGTACCTGGAGGGTCTTCCCGTCATCCCAAGCTGCACTTAAAATACAATTAGAATATTTAAGCATGTTTCTAGGTAAAGCTAAGGGAAGGGTTATGGTTTTCTACCAAATTCCTAATCCTATAGCTAGTCATTTCCTATGACGTCTAGGTTCCTTGTGTTTTTGTTTGAAGACGATTTTCTTCATCAAAGAACAATTAAGTCCAATTGTTCTTATAAATGTCCTATCATATTGAGAAAGTGCTTAAGAATAATCTTAAACATCTTTTCAATATTTCTAGGATTGTTTTAAGTCCAAATGGGTTTAATTATACAAATGAATTAATCGTCCGAGAATTCAAGTTTTGTTGTTATCTTACTCAGTGAACTAGGACATTTGAATATCCTATAGGTGAGGTAACATTTCATTTAATATTCTGTTTAGGAGTTATGATAACTAAAGCTTTTGAGGGTAGATTGGTATTCAAATGATTTGATTTAAGTTAATGGGTTTAAATTTGGAATAGTGTTCAAGTTGCTTTATATTTAATTTCTTTTT
Organism: Papilionanthe hookeriana x Papilionanthe teres; assembly: GCA_022702705.1. NCBI lineage: Eukaryota > Viridiplantae > Streptophyta > Magnoliopsida > Asparagales > Orchidaceae > Papilionanthe > Papilionanthe hookeriana x Papilionanthe teres. The sequence goes on from CM040427.1 coordinate 129,216,507, forward strand.
TTTTTAGGTGATGTTATTTAATTCAATTTAATTTAATTAAATTTAATTTAATTGAGTTTTAATTTAATTTAATTTAATTTAATTCAATTTAGTTTGATTTGATGTTACATTAAATTAATTTAATTTAATTTAGTTTTAATTTAATTTGATTTAATTTGAATTAATTTAATTTAATTTAATTTAATTTAATTTACTTAATTTAATTTAATTTTTTGTTTAATTTTATTTTTAATTTAATTGAAATTTTTTTAAAAGAGTTTAATAATTTAATTTTAGTTTAATGATTAAGTCTTTTAATGTTTTGAATTTGAGTTATCATTTTAATTAAGAATTGAATATTAATGAGATAATTAAATTAGGGATTTTTAAATTAAAGAATAAATCTCCTCCTAATAATATCCCTATTTTAATAATTCCAATTTTATTATTCTTCCAAATTTAATCAATTATTTAATTAAAGTTTAGTCATTTTAAATTGCTTAATGGGTTTCTACCCTTTAATTATTTAAATTTCAATCATCCAAATCAGATTAGAATCCAATATTTTACTTGTTAAATTTTTATTAAACCTAAAGTTTTAATTAAGGGTTAAAATTTTAATTACCACTTTACCCTTTAAGCTTAATAATTTCATAACTCACTAAATTGAACTCAAATAAACTTGAAATTTTTATGTGACTTCACTCATATGTCAATAAAGACATGAGAGGAGAAAATGTGATTTTTCTGTATTTAATTTATTTATATAATTATTTTTGGTAGAAAATAGAGATTTTTAAGGAAAATTTAATAACATGACCAAGGGAAAGTTTCTGTCCTTAAGAAAATTAGGGGACATTCCTAATGACCAGAGGACCACTTGGACCATATTTGGTGATTGTTTGAATTATATTATTTTTATTATAATTATTTTAAGTTTTGGAGTGTTAATTAATTTAAAAATAAAATAAATGTTGAAAAATGAATTTTATATTTTTCAAAAATCTCTCTGATATCAAGGAAATGAGAGAATCAAATTTTACAATTTTCTGATTTTTCTATGATTTATTATAATTATTTTAGTGAAAAAGCTAGAAAACATATTTTTTAATTTTAAAATTACCCTAGAGCTTTAAAATTTAATATCTCACTAAATGGACCTAAGAAAAATATGGGGTTTGTTCCTAAGTGATTAAAATTCAAAATGTGACATTTTGGTGTATTTTATTATTTTTGTGATTTTTATTATTTTTTAATTATTAAAAATATTAAAATAATATTAAAAATCAACTTTTTTAGAAAATTGAAATTTTAATTTTCTTAGATTCCCCTAATATCAGAGAGGCTCCAAAACCAATTTGGTGAATTTTTTAAAGATATTTTGAAAGTTATGAATTTTTAAATTTTAAATTGGCTAAGTGGCTTAATCAACCCAATTAGTGGGGCTAACCAAGTCCAATTGACCTCAAATCTTTATGGTTGGTTCCTCTGATCCTAAAGGTCAGTGGAGAATTGATTTCAAGTCAATTTGATGTATGGTTAGCTCTAATTAATTAGAGAACTATTTTGAGTGTTTAAGCCAATTAGGGTTGTTTTAAATGAACTAACTCAAAACCTATTTTTCCTAGGGTCCTCTGGTCATAAGGAACATCACCAAATTTTTCTAGAATTTATTTCACAACATGCTATTTATTGGAATTAAAATACTCAAAACAGTAACATGAATTTGAAAAATCAATAACTCTTCATAAGGATGGCCTCTGACTTTGGAAAATTCAGGGAATGTTCCCAAATTCAGAGGCTTCAAAAGCCCTATGGTCTCATGCCATTGTGAATTGTATACATGCATGGAGAATTAAAAGTATGCAGAGAGTAAATAAATTATAAAAAATAAAATACTTGATGAAATTTAATGATTTCTTTTCCACATTATTCTCCTCTCGTTCACTGAGCAAGAGGGTATTTTTATTTTATTTTTCTAATTTTTCTACACAAAGTTATGAATTTTTGAAGTTTAGGGAATTAAATAAATAGAAAATACCCCTAATTTTCTATTTATCCACGCGGCGCCAACTCATCCTCGGCATCTCCAAACGCACACGCGTCGCGCTCCCATTCGACGCCGCCATCTGACTCAGCGCTCCGGGCCCCGCGGTTCTTGTACCGTCTCCTGGTCCGACGCCATCTGAGCCGTCCGTCCGCGCGTGTATTGAATGGACGGCATCAGTTCATCGTCCCCGAGCGTCCTCACCCGAGAGCCGTCCACACTAAATCCCTAAGATCTCACTCGATACTCAATGGATTTTCATGTTCTTGTGCTCTATGGATTCGTCTTGAAGAGACGAATACATCTATACGGTGATCATGCATCGAAATTAAGGCATTTGAAATGGAGAATCTCCAGAAGCTCGGGACAAAGAGTTAGCTCATACCTTTGCTCAGAGAAGTGTGGCTTCAATCTGAGGGTTGTGTCACCTTCGATTGGATCCCAGCAAGCTCCAGATGAAGTCTCCTGGTCTGGTGAATTGTCTAGATGTGATTTCGACTAAGCCCGATCACAAAGCTTGGAGGCTGGAGCAACTGGGTGGCCTGGAGATGGGGCTTTTGCTGGTGGACACCTTCCCTTGGTCTGGTGAAGGTGTAGGACCAATCAATTTGATGATTGGTCCACTGTGGAGAAGTGTCCTGGTTTTAGGTGGAATTTCAACTCTGAAATTGAGCTCACAGAGAAGAAATGGCAGGGGGATCTCACTCGGGGATCAAGTGCTCGTGTATGGGGAGGAGTCCGGAACAATTTTGGCAGAGTTTCCTTAAGGTTTGTTTCAGCACCTCTCATGGCCGAGAGGGGTGGTGTTTAAATAGGAGAGGGTGGAGGGCCTCCCAGGGAGAGTTAGGGCTTGGGATTAGCTGCTCTTGGCAAGAGAAGAACAGCTCCAATGGCCACTAGGGATGGGGCAGCTCAACAGGTGAGAATTCCAAGTTGGGCTCACATGTGAGCTCTCGACCATGGTGTTTTCCGGTGGCCTGGTGGCTGGCCGGCCAGGCATGGGTCACCCTCAAGGTCAGGTGGGTCAGGGCTGGGACTTGGTGCAAGCAATTGGCAATTGCCTTGTGTAAAGAGCTTGGATTGAAATGGAATGGGGGGAAGGCCATTTTGGGTTCAAATGAGTCAACCCATAGTTTTGGGCTTGGTTCACCACCCAAGGCCTGGTCTTGGGCTGAAAAGGGTCACTTGGGTCAGCCAAGAGAGAATGGTGTGGTCTCCATCCATGATGAGGTGGCTAAGCATGGTTTAGTGTGTGACATGCTTAAGGTAAAAAAGGGTTTAAGGAGGATTAGGAAAGGGGCCCCTCCTTTTGCCATTAATGGCTTGATCACATGTCAAGCCTTCCATGGGTTCATGTGGCTTGTCCATGGCTTGCATGGCTCACCTTTGGCTTGGGAAAATGTTTGGTCAATTTCATGAAAATGGATTTTAGGAATTTTTGGTAATTTGATGGAAATTTGTATGAAACTTGATTTGGAATAATTTGATGGTGAATTTAGGACTTAGGTAATGTCTTTGATTAAGTGGATGGCAAATGGAGATGTCATGTGGGCTTTAGGGTAGATTTTGGGCTTTTGAATTTGAAGGAAGTGGGCTCTTAGGAAAGTTTAAGGGAAATGGGCTTTTTGATTTTAGGATGGGCATTTGGGTAAAGATTTTGTGAAGAACTTTGTCAAATAAATGTCATAATTGGTTTGGGGATGTTCTATGAAGGGCTTGGAGTCAATTTTGGTGTGATTTGGAGTTGAATTGGTTTGAATTTGGGTTTATTTGGTAAGTGGGCCTATATGGGTCCAAGTGGGCCAAGTTGGGCTAATGTTGGGCTAGGGTTGAAATTGATGTAAAATCAATGTTGAGAAATGTTTATGGGAGTGTTTCAAAGAGGTTTTGGCCTTGGTTGGGCTTTGATTTTGGGGTTTGGGCTCATTTGGGTTAGGTTTGGGTTTAGGTCGAAAATGGGCCTTTTAGCTTTGGGTTGAATTTGAGTGGGGTTTGGGTCTAAATTTTGGGCAAATCATGTTAGTGTTTTGTTTGTGGGAATGTTAAGGAAGATTTAGAAAAGGTTTGGGGTTAATTGGAGTTGAATTGGGTGAGTTTGGGTTAGGTTTGGGTCATGGGTGCAAATTGGGCTTTAAGGCCAAAAGTGAGATTGGATCCAAATATCAATCAAATTGGACTTGGATTTGATCTAGATTGGTATTGGGGATGTTGCATTGACGTTTAGAACTGAATTGGACCAAAATTGGGGTCAATTGGGTAGGTTTGGTTTAACATTGGGTTCACTTTGGGTTAAAATGGGCCAAATTGGGGGTTTTGACAAAAGTAGGGTAAATTCACAAAATTGGCCCATGGTGTAGTTGAACAAAATCACATTGGAAATATTTGGGATTTTCTGGAATTTTCTGGGAATTTTCTGAATTTTTGGATTTTTGGGTCAAGAGGGGTATTTTGGGTATTTGGAGGGTATTGGGAGGTTTTCTAGGAATTTTTGGTATTTTTGGGTATGGATGATCAATTTAAGTGATGTGGAAATTTTTGGGAATGATTTTGGAGAATTTTGGGTAATTTGGAAATTTTTGAGAAATTTGGGTAATTTCAAGGTTTTGGGTAAGCTTAGCGGGTGTAAGGTCCCGGGGTCAAAAATCGAAAATTTGGGAAATTGAAGATCGGGTGGATGTAAGTGGAAAGAAGTCATTTTGGTTGAGCCATGAAGCCATATCAAGCCCATATGAGTCATGAAGGGACTCATTTGAGGCATTCACTATGTTGTTCCTAACCCTCTTGCCGAGGGCTCGGGGGTTAAGGACCATCCATGTGAATCACCTACATGAGTCGGGAGGTCAAGTTGGGTATGGGTGTAGTTTTAGGAGGTGTGTGGAAGTGTAGTGTGTAAGTGTAGTGTATAAGTGTAGTGTGTGTGTAAGTCAGCCCTTCACTGCACCAGTGCCACCGGAGGCGGTCCTAAGGCCAAAGAGTCCTATAGGAACTCATCCTTTAAACTTCCACATTTGATTTCAACCCTCTAGGTGATTAGGCGTCTATAGTCAAGTTTGTGGAGTTTGCAGGGAGTTAAGAAGTGGCTTGAATTTCTAAAAGGTGGGTCCCAATTCTAGTCCTCTAAGATAGTCAAAGGAAAAGCCTAAGGCTAGATCCTAAGTACTAAAGAGAAGAAGAGAAGACCTCATCAAAAATGAGGTCAACAGGGCAATGCATGAATAGATGTGAGTAAGTTTTCTCATTGGAATGACACATCCAACATCTTGAAGCAGTTCTCAAACCTTTCAGTTTCAGAAATATTATCTAAAGGAAGAAACTGGTGAAATAGCTGTGCGGCTTATTTTCAGGTCGTGTGTTTTATTTTGAAAAAGGGTCGCCTACAGAAATTGTCGGCGAATTTTTAATTTAATTTAAATAAATAATTTGAAAAGTAGTATTTGATTTTAAAAAATAACTTTAAATTTGAAGGTTTTAAGATATGAGATTAAACCGATCTCACATCCCAAATAGTTTATATAAACGAGCACCGCACCACAAGCCGTGTATCTATCCCTAAGGATAGACACACTCGCTTGATGGTGGGGCTCGATTAAATAAACTAGAAGATTTGTGACATCCGTTTGGTCCGCGAACCAATTTTATAAGCCGACAAATTCCCCTCGCTTAATATGAAAGCATTAAACAGGGTTTATATTACCTGGGTCCTTTAAAATTCCCTATAAGGGCAAGCCCCTATAGTTAATTACATCTTAAGTGACGGGGATCACCTAAGAAAACTCTCGATAATAATTAATAATTCTGCTCTCAAGAATTTCAAAGTTTAAGTTTTCAAAGGATTGAATTTTGGAATTTCAATAGGGAATGGATCAAGTTTGGAACATTTTGTTTTGGGAATTCAAAGGAAGAAAAGTAGGAGAAATCACGGATTCAAAGTGAACTTCGGTAATCTCCCGACTATCCTATTGTTTGGCTTGAATTTAGGAAAGCCCTAATATTTATTTAAATCTTTTGATCTTGCCAATTTTAATTAATTAGGACTTATATTCGTATGACACAATCATACAAATAGCCTCGAAGATGTGAGGGTTTATGTCGTATCGGACGACTACCTCGGAATCCTAAAACCGGTTAGGGCTTAATTTGCAATGCAAATGCCTAACGAAGAATTGAGGATTTATGTTGCTCTAGGCAAACTACCTCGAAGTCCTATGGCTTTGTTATTTAATTCTAGGAAAGTTTTGCTAATGTAGATTCAAGTTTTGCTGACGACGATGGCCGTGCTGCCCACCATGCTCCGAGCTCCTTGTTGTTGCAGAGGTTTAGTTTTAGAAGTCATAAATCAGGGGATGAGAAAAGTGTTTTGGTTTAGGGAAGTCTTAATTTCCAAGTGTTTTTCGTGTTTTAATTAAAACAAATCTTAAAGTTGATTATAACGACACCGGTTAAGATCCCACGGTTCCATCCTTCCGGCATCATTATTTTTATCGGATTCACTTAGTCCAGATGAATTTGCTAAACTCAACTGAATGAGTTCCACACTTTCATTTAGACCGTGGGAAATCCCGTTAGCAACACGTAGGTTACATCATCCGAGGTATTCCCGATCATCCAACAAGACGTTTTAATTTAGTTGTAATTGTAGTTTTGTGTTCTGTTTGTGATTAAATTTTGAGTTGTTTTATATTTTGAAATGTTGTGGCGGTGAATTTTATCTTGCAATGACTTTTAACTTAGTTTCGGTTTCAGTTTTAGGGTCTATCCTAAAGGTGTGGGTTTTCATGCAAAAGTTGTTTTATCATGCAAGAAAAGTAAAGTGCATTTGCAATAAAGTAAATTGCAATAATGTAAATTGCAAGAAAGTAAATTGCAATAAAATAAAAGCGTACCTGGAGGGTCTTTCCGTCATTCCAAGCTGCACTTAAAACACAATTAGAATATTTAAGCAAGTTCCTAGTAAAGCTAAGGTAAGGGTTATGGTTTTCTACCAAATTCCTAATCCTATAGCTAGTCATTTCCTATGACGTCTAGGTTTCTTGTGTTTTGGCTTGAGGACAATTTTCTTCATCAAAGAACAATTAAGTTCAATTGTTCTTATAAATGTCCTATCATATTAAGGAAGTGCTTAAGAATAATCTTAAACATCTTTTCAATATTTCTAGGATTGTTTTAAGTCCAAATGAATTTAATTATATAAATGAATTAATCGTCCAGGGATTCAAGTTTTGTTAACTTGCTCAGTGAACTAGGACATTTGAATATCCTATGAGTGAGGTAACATTTCATTTAATGTTCTGTTTAGGAGTTATGATAACTAAAGCTTTTGAGAGTAAATTGGTGTTCAAATGATTTGTGATTTAGTTTAACTTCCATTAATGGGTTTAAATTTGGAATAGTGTTCAAGTTATTTTAGATTTATTTTGAATTCTTTATGTCTTTGGTGATGTTATATTTAATTCAACTTAATTTAATTTAATTTAATTTAATTGAGTTTTAATTTAATTTTAATTCAATTTAATTTGATTTAGTTTGATTTGATGTTACATTAAATTAATTTGATTTGATTTAATTTTAATTTAATTTGATTTAATTTAATTTAATTTAATTTGATTTAATTTAATTTAATTTGATTTTATTTATTTAGTTTAATTTAATTTAATTCATTTAATTTAATTTAATTTGTTTATTTAATTTAATTTAATTTAATCTTTAATTTAATTCAACTTTTAATTTTAGTTTAATTTAATTTAATTTAATCCAATTTAATTTACTTAATTTAATTTAATTTTTAGTTTAATTTTATTTTTAATTTTAATTGAAATTTTTAAAAGAGTTTAATAATTTAATTTTAGTTTAATGATTAAGTCTTTTAATGTTTTGAATTTTAGTTATCATTTTAATTAAGAATTAAATATTAATGAAATGATTAATTTAGGGATTTTTAAATTAAAGAATAAATCTCTTCCTAATAATATCCATATTTTAATAATTCCCATTTTATTATTCTTCCAAATTTAATCAATTATTTAATTAAGGTTTAATCATTTTAAATTGCTTAATGGGTTTCTACCCTTTAATTATTTAAATTTCAATCATCCAAATCAGATTAGGATCAAATATTTTACTTGTTAATTTTTAATTAAACCTAAAGTTTTAATTAAGTATTAAAAATTTTAATTACCACTTTACCCTTTAAGCTTAATAATTTCATAACTCACTAAATTGAACTCAAATGAACATGAAATTTTTATGTGACTTCACTCATATGTCAATAAAGACATGAGAGGAGAAAATGTGATTTTTTTGTATTTAATTTATTTATATAATTATTTTTGGTGGAAAATAGAGATTTCCAAGGAAAATTTAATAACATGACCAAGGGAAAGTTTCTATCCTTAAGAAAATTAGGGGATATTCCTAATGACCAGAGGACCACTTGGACCAATTTTGGTGATTTTTTGAATTATATTTTTTTATTATAATTATTTTAAGTTTTGGAGTGTTAATTACTTTAAAAATAAAGTAAATGTTGAAAAATGAATTTTATATTTTTCAAAAATCTCTCTAATACCAAAGAAATCAAAGAATCAAATTTTACAATTTCCTGATTTTTCTATGATTTAATATAATTATTTTAGTGAAAATGCTAGAAAATACATTTTTTTAATTTTAAAATTACCCTAGAGCTTTAAAATTTAATATCTCACTAAATAGACCTAAGAAAAATATGGGGTTTATTCATAAGTGATTAAAATTCAAAATGTGACATTTTGGTGAATTTTATTATTTTTGTGATTTTTATTATTTTTTAATTATTAAAATATTAAAATAATATTAAAAATCAACTTTTTTAGAAAATTGAAATTTTAATTTTCTTAGATTCCCCTAATATCAGAGAGGCTCCAAAACCAATTCGGTGAATTTTTGAAAGGTATTTTGAAAGTTATAAATTTTTAAAGTTTAAAATGACTAAGTGGTTTAATCAACCCAATTAGTGGGGCTAACCAAGTCCAATTGACCTCAAATTTTTATGGTGGGTTCCTCTGATCCTGAAAGTCAGTGGAGAATTGATTTGAAGTCAATTTAATGTATGGTTAGCTCTAATTCATTAGAGACCTATTTTGAGTGTTTAAGCCAATTAGGGTTGTTTTAAATGAACTAACTCCAAACCTATTTTTCCTAGGGTTCTCTGGTCATAAGGAACATCATCAAATTTTCCTAGAATTTATTTCACAACATGCTATTTATTGGAATTAAAATACTCAAAACAGTAACATGAACTTGAAAAATCAATAACTCTTCATAAGGATGGCCTCTGACTTTGGAAAATTCAGGGAATGTTCCCAAATTCAGAGGCTTCAAAAGCCCTATGATCTCATGCCATGGTGAATTGTATACATGCATGGAGAATTAAATGTATGCAGAGAGTAAATAAATTATAAAAAATAAAATACTTGATGAAATTAAATGATTTCTTTTCCACATTATTCTCCTCTCGTTCACCGAGCAAGAGGGTATTTTTATTTTATTTTTCTGATTTTTCTACACAAAGTTATGAATTTTTGAAGTTTAGGGAATTAAATAAATAGAAAAATACCCTAATTTTCTATTTATCCACGCGGCGCCACGTCAACCTCGGCAGCTCCGAAACGCCACGTGTCGCGCTCCCATTCGACGCCGCCATCTGAGTCAGCGCTCCGGGGGCCCGCTTTATCGTTCCGTCTTCTGATCCGACGCGATCCTGGCCGTCCGTCCGCGCGTGTATTGAATGTACGACATCCGTTCATCGTCCCCAAGTGTCCTCACCCGAGAGCCGTACACACTAAATCCCTAATATCTCACTCGATACTCAATGGATTTTCATGTTCTTATGCTCTATGGATTCATCTTGAAGAGACGAATACATCTATACGGTTATCATGCATTGAAATTAAAGCATTTGAAATGGAGAATTTCCAGAAGCTCATGATGAAGAGTTAGCTCATACCTTTGCTCAGAGAAGTGTGGCTTCGATCTGAGAGTTGTTGCACCTTCGATTGGATCCTAGCAAGCTCCGCATGAAGTCTCCTGGTCTCAGTGAATTGTCCAGGTTGGATTTCGACCACGCCCGATCACAAAGCTTGGAGGCCGGAGCAACCGGGAGGCCCGGAGATGGGGCTTTTGTCGGTGGACACCTTCCCTTGGTCCGGTGAAGGTGTAGAACCAATCAATTTAGGGATTGGCTCACCTGTGGAGAAGTGTCCCGGTTTTGGGTGGAATTTCGGCTGAGAAATCGGGTTTTGTCGCTGAGGATTAGGGCAAATCGACACTCGGGGATCAACTCGCTCTAAGGGTGGAGAAGGGTTTGAAACAATTTTGGCGTAGTTTCGTCAAGGTTTGTGCAACTCTCCTCTCATGGCCGTGAGGGGGTAGGGTTTAAATAGAGGTGGCCGGAGAGCCTCCCGTGGATGGCCAAGGGTCGGGATCAGCCTGCTCTGGTCATGGGAAGAACAGACCATGGTGGCCATTGGGCATGGGGCAGCTCAACGAAGGTGGAATTCCAAAGTTTGGCTCCTCCCAAGGTCTCGGCCATGGTGTTTTCCGGCGATCCGAGCGGCCGGCCGGTAGGCATGGGTCACCTTCGTGGTCGTGGAGTCCAGGGCTCGAAGTTGGTGAAGTCAATCGGAGTTGGACATGTGTAAAGTGTTTAGATTGAAATGGAATGGGGGGAAGGCTATACTTGGCTAGGTTTGGTCAACCCATTTGTTTTGGCTGGGTTCACCTCCCCATGGCTGGTCTTGGGCTGAGAAGATCAGTTAGGCTAGCTGGTCAAGAGGTGGTGATGTCCTTATCTAAGAATATTTGGATTAAATCTTGGTTAAGGGGAAACATGCTCAAGGCTAATGACTTTTAGGAGATGGTTAAAGGACCTCCTCCTTTTGCCATTAATGGCATGGTCATATGCCAAACTTTCATGGCTCCATATGGCTTGTGAATGGCTCATCCTTGGCTCCATTTGGCTTCGGGAAAAGCTTGGGTCAATTTCATAAAAGGGATTTAAGAAAATTTTGGTATTTTGATGGGAATTTATATGGGGCTTGATTTGGAATTGTTTAATTGATGATTTTGAAACTTAGGGGCAATTTTGATTAAATGGATGATGAGGGGTAGTGCCATGTGGGCTTTAGATGAATTTGGGCTTTTGAATTTGAAGGAAGTGGGCATTTAGGAAAGTTTAAGGGGAATGGGCTTTTTGATTTTAGGATGGGCATTTGGGTGAAGATTTTGTGAAGGACCTTGTCAAATAAGTGTTATAATTGGTTTAGGGATGTTCTATGAAGGGCTTGGAGTCAATTTGGTGTGATTTGGGGTTGAATTGGTTTGAATTTGGATTTTTTTGGTAAGTGGGCCTATGTAGGTCGAATTGGGCTAACTTGGGCCAATGTTGGGCTAGGGTTGAAATTGATGTAAAATTAATATTGAGAAATATTTATGGGAGTGTTTCAAAGAGGTTTTGACTTTTGTTGGGCTTTGATTTTGGGGTTTGGGCTCATTTGGGTTAGGTTTGGGTTTAGGTCAAAAATGGGCCTTTTAGCTTTGGGTTGAATTTGAGTGGGGTTTGGGTCTAAATTTTGGGCAAATAATGTTAGTGTTTTGTTTGTGGGAATGTTAAGGAAGATTTAGAAAAGATTTGGGGTTAATTGGAGTTGAATTGGGTGAACTTGGGTTAAGTTTGGGTCATGGGTCCAAATTGGGCTTTAAGGCCAAAAGTGAAATTGGATCCAAATGTCAATCAAATTGGACTTGTATTTGGTCTAGATTAGTGTTGGGAATGTTGAATTGAAGTTTAGAACTGAATTGGACCAGAATTTGG
>CM040427.1:129228879-129373886 GCA_022702705.1 Papilionanthe hookeriana x Papilionanthe teres
TCATCTCTTTTTAATTATTAGTTCCAATCATCATTTTAGAATCCCATTAATTGATGTTTAAATAATATTTGATCAAATTGTTGTTTAGGGATTCAATTTAAAGAATTAAAATCTTTCTTCATTCAAAATCCCTTAACCTTAATAATTCACCTTTAATTAACTTCCAAAGTTTAATGATTTAATCAATTAAAGGTTTCTTCTTTAATGTTTAAAGTGATTAATGAGTTTCTACCCTTTAATCTCTTATGTTTCAATCATCCAATAATGATTTAAGATCAAATATATTACCCCTCCCCTTTGGTTTAGCCTAAATTTTGGTTAGGGTTAAAATTCCTTAATTACCATTATGCCCTTTTAAGCTTATTTATCTCATAACTCACCAAATTAAGCTCAAATGAGCATGAAATTCTTATGTCACCGTACTCACATGTCTATTAAGACATGAGAGGAGAAAATTTAATTTTCTGTTTTAAATTTAATTTATATAATTATTTTGATGAAAAATAAGGATTCTCAATGAAAATTCAACAACATGACCAAGACAAAGTTTCTATTCTTAGGAAAATTATGGGATGTTCCTACTGACTATAGAACCACTTGGACCAATTTTGGGGATTTTTTTAATTATATTTTATTTATTATAATTATTTTATGTTTTTGAGTATTAATTAATTATAAAAAAATAAATGTTAAAAATTAAGTTTTATATTTTTCTTAAATTTCTCTAATCTCAATGAACTCAGAGAAACAAAATTTATATTTTTTTTAAATTTTCCTTGAATTTTTAGAATTATTTTTGTGGAAAGGTTAAGAAAATCATTTTTTTAATATTAAAAATTACATTAAGCCTTTAAAATTCAATATCTTTGTTTTGGGACTTAGGAAAAATATTTGGTTCGTTCCTAAGTGATTAGGGGACCAAACATGATATTTTTGTGAATTTTATTATTTTTGTGATTTTTATAATTTTTTAATTATTAAAATATCAAAAGTTAGGTTAAAAATGAAGATTTTAGAAAAATTCCAATTTTAATTTTCTTAGACTCCTCTAATACCAGAGAGGCCCCAAAATAAATTTAGTGAATTTTTGAAAATTATTTAAAACTTATGATTTTTTAAAGTTTAGAAGTGGCCATGTTACTTAAAAAAAAAATTTAATGGGTTAAATTATTTTTAATTAACTTCAAACTTTCTAAGAGGGTCCCTCTGACCCTAGAGATCAGTGGAGAATTAATTCTCAATTTTTTTGATTTTTGATATGCCTTAATTAATACAATGTTGGTTTTAGGTTAGGTGAGCCATTAGGGTTATCCACAATTTTTTAAGCCACAACATGATTACCCTAAGTTCCTCTGGTCATTAGGAACCTATCCTAATTTTTCTTGAATTTTCCAAATACTATGCTAATTATTGGAATTAAAATATCGAAGCAAGCATAAATACTTGGAATGTAGATAACTTCATAAAAACATAGTTTCTAGTCTTGAAAAATTCAGGGAATGTTCCCAAGATCAGAGGCTACAAAAGCCAAATGGTCTCATGCCATGGTGAATTGTGTGTGAGTGGAGAGTTAAAATACTCAGAACATCATTAAATTAATTAAAAATAAAATACTCAAAAAAAAAAATCAATTCTTTTTCCAGATTGTTCTCCTCTGTTCACTGAGCTAGAGGGTATTTTGATTTATTTTTATGATTTTTCTACATAAAGATATGAATTTTCAAAGATTCAGGGATTTAAATAATTCAAAAAATAGGTAATTTCCTACTTAACCACGTCGACGCCAACTCAACCTACGGCGGGTCGAAGCTCCACGCGTCTCTTCCTGATTTCGCACCGCCATCTGACTCGGCAGCCACGCGGCCCATTGTTCATGTTCTGTTGCCCCGTCCAGCGCGATCCTGGTCATCTATCCGATACACACCCGATCTGACGATATCCGTTCATCGTCCTGACTAGTGTGAGCCGAGAGCCATCCAGCTTCTTACCCTAACATCTCACTCGATACTTAACCAAATCACATGCCGGTTCTTCCTACATGCTCGTCTAAGCAAGGGCTACACATCTATACGGCTAATGCACACTAAAATTAAATTAAAACAAATAAGGAATTGCTGGAACTTAAGAGTAAGAGGAGTTTAGCATACCTTGGTTCCAGAGGTGAAGCCTCAATTGAATGTGCTCGGCACGTTCGTTGGAGCTGGAGGTGCCTACAGATGAAGCCTCTAGTCCTGGTGAATTGCCTAGGTATGACTTCATCCAAGTCCGATTTCGAGCTCTGGCCGATAGAATAAATGGCTGGTCTGGTGAGGGGGCTTTCACTGGGGAACTTCTTCTCTACCTCTGGTGAAGGTATGGGAAGAGTTAATTTGGTTTTTGTGGATATTTGGTGAGTGTCTTGGTTTTTGGCATGAGATTGAACTCAAAAATTGAGTTTAACATGTGGGGAAGAAGGCTGGAAGACAGTGGAGTTGAGCTTCCCTTGGCTGGGAGGAGCTTAGGGAGAAATTGGGAAGAGTTTTGTGAGAAAATTTTTCAACACTCCTCTCATGGCCGAGAGGTGTGAATTATATGGCCAGGGTCATAGGGCAGAGCCAGGGCTCAGTTGGTGGGTGGATTCCTCTGCTTAGGTGAAGGGCAGTGGAGCTCCAAGGTTTAATTTGGCTGAGGTGGCCAATTAGGTAAGTTCGGGTGTGTATAAGCTAGTGGTGGCTCTCGGTTTTGACCCCCTCCAGTGACTAGGCTGGCCGACAAGGGTAGGGGAGCTGGTCCCAGGTCAGGTAAGTCAGGTGGTAGGGTTTAATGGAGATTAACCAGGTAAGGGAGGATTTGGGGTGTGGCAAAAGAGGATTTATCAAATTAAGGAAAGAGATCACTTAAAATGGTGGACCCTTGGTCCATGGCTTCCTTAGCTTAGGCTAGGTGGATCTAGGGTGGTTCCTAGGGTTCAAATGGTAATTGTGGATAGGTTGGTTCTACTACATTTGGTTCAATTTGGTTAGGCTAGGCCATAGGTTCAATTTGGCTCAATTGGGTTTAGGTTGGACTAACTTTAGTTTGGGTTTGATATGGGTCCAAGTGTCTTGAGAAACATTGTATAAATGATTGCCATGAAGAACTTTCTTGAAGACATGAAATGGTTTTGAGTTCAAATGAAAGGTCAATTAGATGGGTTTTAGAATTTTGGTTAATTTGGGCAAGGTTGGATCAAGTTGGGCCCAAGATGGTTTAAGGTGGGGTTTAGACCCAATTGAAAGTTTCAAATGGTCTAGGAGGATGTATTGAAGAGTTCCCAACATCAATTGGGAAGAAATTTGAATGTTTGGCCAATCAATTTGGTAGATTTAGGGTATAAATTCAAGTTAGGCCAAAATGGGATAATCTTGATTTTCAAATAGATTTAAGTTAGGCTTAGACTCATATTGGGATAACTAGAAGTTGCATGGGTTTTCTGGGAGTTCCATGGAAGGTTTAGGTTTGAAATTTGGGGAGAAATGATTGACATTAGGTTAATTGGGGAATTTTGGATTAAATTGGGCAAAATTGGGGATTTGGATTTCATATGGAATTAAACTCAAATGTGAATCAATTTGGACTTAGATTTGGTTTAGGTTGGTAGTGGGGATGTTGAATTAAAGTTTAGAATTGAAATTGGGCATGATTGAGGTCCAATGGGTTGGTTTGGTTTGACATTGTGTCCATTTAAGTTAAAAATGAGTCAAATTAGGGATTTTGATAAAAGTCGGTTATTTTGGAAAAATTAGCTTATAGTTTATTTGAACAAAATGAATTTGGGAATATTTAGGATTTTTTGGAATTTTCTAGGAATTTTTGGCTAAAAGGGGTATTTAGGGTATTGAGAGGTTATTTGGAGGGTATTGGGGTATTTTGGTCGATTTAAGAGGTGGGAATTGTTTTAAAATGATTTTTAGGTTTTTTGGGAAATTTGGGTAATTTTTGGAAATTTGTTGGAGGGTTTTGTGGTTGTAAGGGCAATTTAGGTAAATTTGTGTAGGCTTGAGGGACCCAATGTCAAACCTAGGGATTTTGGCAAAAGTGGAATTTGATTATGGTTGAGAGGGTGAGAATTTATAAATGGTGGGATTTGGTTTGAATTTATAAATGGTGGGTTCCATCTCTAGTCTTCTAGGATAGTCAAGGAGAAATCCTATGGCTAGATCCCAAGTACTAAGAGGAAAGGAAGAAGACCTCACAAAAAATGAGGTCAACAGAGTTTTGGTAGAGTTTTGTAAGGAAATTTCTAGCAACTTATTTTGGTCATGGAGAGGTACATTTATGGTAATGGCCATTGCTGAGATGGGGAGCTCTTGATGGGTGAATTCAGCTGCCTAGGTGGAGGGCAGAAGAGCTCCAATGGCAATTGGGGCTAAGCTGGCCATGGGGTGGAGTTTAGGTTTGCTTAGCTTGAATGTGGCTCTTAGTTTGGGCTCCTCAGGTGACTAGGCCGACCGGCAAGGATAGGGGAGCTGGCCATGAGTCAGGTGAGTCAGTGGTCAGGTGAGCTAGGCCATCAAGTTGGAGCAAATAAGTTTGGTGAGTAAATTTGGCAAGGATCCATATGGTTTAAGCAAATATGGAAGGTGATCCCCCAAATTGAGGATCCCTTGGTCCATGGCTCACTAGCTTGGGCTAAGAGCATCCAGGGTGGTACCTAGGATCTGTTTAGTGGCTATGGAGGAGTTGGTTTTGTCACATTGGGTTTGATTTGGTCACATTGGTTTATAGGTTCAAAATTGGGGGTTTGAGCTATAATTGGGTCTAGGTTGGTCTATAGCTTGGGTTGAGCCCAAATAATTAAGCAACATGGTGTAGATGATTGTAATGAAGATTTTTTATGAAGCCTTCAAGTGGTTTTGGGTTAATGAGGGGTCAAATTAGTGAAATTTGTGATTTTGGTCCATTTGCGACAACTTTGGTTATCTTGGGTTCAGGTTGGGCTAGAGTTGGGTCGAAGGATAATTAAAGGTTCCAAATGGTCTATGGGGATGCCATAAAGAGTTTACAACACAAATTAAGTGGAAAATTTAGGAGTAGGGCAATCAACTTGGGAGATTTGAGGCGTATGGTTTGTTTAGGTCAAAAATTGCTTGGTTCAAGTGGATTTGGGTGAGACTTAGGCTCAAATTGGGGGCAATTGATGGTTTAATTCAATTTAGGGGAGTTTTATGAAAGTTTTAGAATTAAAATTGAGGAGAAATTGATTGGTTTTAGTTCAATTTAGAGGATTTAGGTCACTTAGGCAAAATTAGGGATTTTGGGTTTTAAGTAAAATTGAACTCAAATGTGAGTCAAATTGAGCTTGGATTTTGTTTCAATTGGTATTATAGATGTTGAATTAAAGTTTAGAATTGATATTGGGTGGGATTGGGATCAATTGGGTAGACATTGGGTTTAATTTTTCGTACTTCTGGGTTAAAATGGGTCAAGTTGGGGCTTTTGGTTAAATTGGGCTAAATTAGCAAAATTTGGTCATGTTGTAGTTGAGAGAAATGAAATTGAGAATATTTGAGAGGTTTTGGGAACTAATGATACTTTTTGGAATTTTTGAAATTTTGGGCTAAGAGGGGCATTTTGGTCATTTTGGTGATTTTTGGGGAAATTTGGCAATTTTGGGTAATTTTGGTTAACTTGAGTGGTAGGAAATATTTTGGGATGATTTTTGGTGAAGAATGGGTAATTTGGGTAATTTTGGAATTTTTTAGGAATTTTAGGGTTTTAGGACATTTTAGGTATTTTGGGTATTTTGGGACAAATGGATTAAAAATTTAAAATTTTTAGGAAAATTGAAGTTAATTGAAGGTGAGTAGTATGGAATTGTTTAGATTGAGCCATGGACCAAGGGTCACCCTCATTTGGTCCTCTATGAGTTGGTACTAGCTAAACCCAAGCCTGAGCCTAAGAGCTTGGGAAAACAACTTACATGAATTTCCAAAAAAGTTAGGGGTTCAAAGGTGATGTGCCTTATTTAGAGTTGTGAGTGTGTAGTGTGAGTGTGGTGTAAGCTCAAGACCTCCCAGGGTAGATTCTAAGGTCTGACCACCTATAGGAGACTTCCCCTAAGCTTCCCTTATGCTTGGTCTCTTCCACCCAAAAATTGGAGGTTAGGTCTTAAGCATATGAAAACTCCCAGAGAATTAAAAAAAGTTTGAATTTCTCTAAGGAGGGGTGCCACGATTAGTCTTCTAAGAAAGTCACCAAGAGAGTCCTATGGCTAGACCTCAGGCTATTCTAAAGAGAGACTAGACTTCAACCAAAAGTGAGGTTAACAAATTGACCCCCAATAGGTGTAGTGTGCTGGGCAAACACACTACACTTATTGGTGTTGACCGACGAGATCAACAAAAATAACTTAACTGTTTGGGTCAAAACTCAAGGCAAACACAAAATTTGGTGAGGAAGTTTCTGTTGGGGAATATTTAGTTAAAACTTTTAAGTCCCGGGAACTCCTGCTGAGGGAGCAAGATGTAATACCTTCATGAGAGAAGCAATGGATTTCAAGCCTCCAAACTCCGAAGGTGTCCGATCCGAATTGATTCGAACGTTGAATTTGGATTTAGAAATGGGATTTGACATTTGAATTTGATTTTAGTTTAAATTTTGAGTTTGAATTTTAATTTAATTTTGAATTTCAAATTTTAATTTTAAGCTTTATGGAACTTATGGAAATTTTAGAATTTGTGGGATTTTGAAAATTTTACTTTCATTAGAAATTTTCTAAATTTTAGTACCTATCTTGAAAGGATGAGAACTGGAATTTAGGTACCAGCCTCAGAAATGAAAATCATAATTTTAGTACCGACCTCGAAATTTTCATGAATGTGGAAAATTTCTCGGAAGGGCGATGAAAAATATATAGGGAATTTCGGGAGATCGGTCGACTAAGCTCCGTTCCAAGAATTTCATGGAAGGTGGAAAAATTTCTTGGATAGGAAATGAACAATTAGGGAATTATGAGGAAATAGGACGACTAAGCTCCTTTCATGGATTTTCATGGAAGGCTGAAAAATTTCTCGGATGGATGATGGAAAATTAGGGAATTTTGAGGAAATCGGACGACTAAGCTCCATTCCCATAATTTCATGGAAGGAGGAAAAATTTCTGGAAGGATTATGGAAAATTAAGAAAATTTAGGGAAATCAGATGACTAAGCTTCGTTCCCGGAATTTCATGGAAGGCGAAAAAATTTCTTGGAAGGATGATGAAAAATTAGGGAATTTTGGGGAAATCGGACGACTAAGCTCCGTTCCTAGAATTTCATGGAAGGTGGAAAAATCTCTTGGATAGGAAATGGATAATTAAGGAATTTGAAGGAGATCTTGGGGAGGAAAGCTCAAGGACTCACATCCGGCCCAAGGCGTCACATTAGGAGGGAAAGCTCACGGACTCATATCCAACCTAAGAGGTGACAGAGGGGAATCAGAATTCAGGTACTAATTCTGGAATTTTATTTAAGGATAATTTGGTAAAAATTGGTATTTGAATTAGAAATAAAGCGATTTGGTGCAATTCATCCAAGATCGGTAGCCATTGCAAGGTTTGTAGAATTTCAAGATATTTCAAAATTGTGAGAAGTGGCATTGTGTGAAAAGTGGCAAAATTTGTGGAGTGCCCGCAAAAGTGAGGGATTTGAAGATGAGTGAAATGAATCAGAATCTTGAGAGAGTGGAAAAGAGATTATTATCATTGTTTATTTTTTAATTCATCATCATTTTTTAATTTGTTTTGTTTCATTTCATTTGATTTGATTTAAGTTTTGATTTTAAATTCCAATTTTGATTTCATTTTCATTATCATTTTATCCTTTTCTTCTGTATTATTCTTTTGTTTTTTTCATTTTGGAACCAAACACGTGGTTCAATGGCTTTCGACTATCGCGTTGAAAAACATAGTGTTTCTGATAACAAAAATTATTATTAGTTTTGCTGAAAGTTGTACAGCTGATCATATGCTGACAAGCATCCAAAAGTAGATCATGCTTACAAAACCGAACAAAGTTAACATATCACATCATCTGGCTGCTGCAAAAATGGGGACACAGACTGTCATGACCCGCTAAAAGGGGTGGCAGATTTCTGCTGCCTGAGAGTACCGCGGGGATGAGCCAACCTGCTAAGTTTACGCTCCAGAACAAAAGTTTCTCGCAAACACCTGGAGGTACTGCAGTCACAGTGGCAAAGGATGAAGGTTCTCCAGTTCTAGTTCTGGCTCATAGTAAAATGATGCTTTATCTTCATCCATTCTTCTGAAGGTAACTGACACCCTTTTTTTTCAAACTTCTGGGATGTCGTGTTTCGCTAAATCCACACTATTTCCTTTTAGTACCATTACTGATCTGACAGGTAGGAGAATTTTGACAGAACCTCAAAATTCTCCCGGTCCGACAATCTGGATTTCTTATCCACAACAAGATGTTGCTTTCACTTATAAAGGAAACCGTGTAGAAGGGCTTTACAAAGTCATGGTGGTCAACATGAGGTGGGATGCAGTCCTCATCCGCATAAATATTTATGATGGCGCTGTTAGGAATACAGTCATATTCTTCAAACTGTAAAACATGACATTCCGGACATTCTGAAAATTTCACCGACATCGTAGGCAGTTTGGGTAAACTTGAGTTGCAAGTTAGACACCCAGTCAAAATTTCTTCCATTGGATTAAATTTCGACATGGGATCCTCTACAGTCTTTGGCTCAGCATCGGTGGCGGTGCACTTTCATGAGTTTCTTTCATTTCAGGATTGTAAGAATTTTCTGGACTGGGTGGTAGCACGGCGGCTAGCTCCTGAGCTTGTCTCCTCTCCATCCTGTCTCAGAGGCCACGCTTGCGGCGATTTGCATTTCTTCTTTTTTACATGCCAACGGTGAATCTATAAATCTTTTGGTTGAAGCAGCAACAAGATCATCTTTTGGAGTATTGATCATGGATGAAACCTGAGTATGTCTTGTGTCGAGGAGGTGCAAGTCGATCAATCCCCCAGTTCCTCTGTATCCTGACATCTATCTGGCCTCTCTGCAACCACTCTTCATCATCGACTTCATGTCCGTAATCTCCTTTTGTGTGTTTCTTTTTCAAGACGTGAAGTCTAAGCCGTTTATGGAAGAAAACATCAACTCGCAACCCGACACCACCTGCTAGAGTAAATATGGGAAATGTCAGTGGGTGGTGTTGTTCGGGAATAAGAACAAGAATAAAAAAATCATCTTTCATTTCTTTTAAGTGTTAATAAGTTTCATAATTGTTTTGATGCCATTATCTTATTTAATAAAATTTTATACGTTTTAGATTTAGAAATTTCAACAAGGGTATTTTATTTTGTGAGAAAATTTACTTTCATTTATTTAACTTTATTTTAGTATAAGATTTGGACCCAGTCACAGACAGTAACCCTATTCTACATCGAAATGAAAATCATTCTTCAGATTCCTCATGTTGCATAGTACTTCTTTAGATATCATCTATTTATCGGTAACATGGGTCTCTCCCCTTGAGAATCTACCAACTGGTACGATCCTCCAGAGTAAACCTTCTCTACCATGAATGGTCCTTCCCAGGTTGGTTCAAATTTTCCACGTATCTTGCGGTGTGTAAGAATAGGCTTTCTAAGAACGAGCACGAGATCACCAATTTTGAACGTCCTCGGGCGGACCAACTTATCATGGGCTTGAATCATCTTTGCTTGGTAGAGTTCTAAATTCTGCTGTGCAAGCAATCTTTTCCCTTCGAGACTTTCTAGGTCTAACAGCCATAGTTTTGAATTCTCTTCTATTGTTATTTGATTGGAGACAGCGATCCTGAGTGATGGGAGGACTCGTACACAAGTGCATATGGTGTAGACTTCGTCGGCGCTCTGACTGTCGTTGTGTAAGCCCACAAAGCTTCTAGGAATTTCTCGTGTCATGCACTTTTGTTGTCGTCGAGTGTCCTCTTTAGAATTTGAACGAGCATCTTGTTGAAGGCTTCTGCCAAGCCATTTTCTTTGGGGTAGTAGATTGTCGAGTATCTCCAATCTATCCAATGCCTTATGACAAAGTTGTTTATTTTTGTGCTTTTGAAGGTAGACCCATTGTCATAAATGATCCTGTGCAACACATCAAAGCGGTACACAACCTGATTCTTGAAGAACTGTAGAACTTATTGTACTGTAACTTCCCATAGCAGAACTGCCTCTGCCCACATAGAGAAGTAGTCTGTAGCTGCAAGCATAAATCTGTGTTCTTTTGAAAATGGAGGGTTTATCAGACCCACTATATCTGTGCCCCAACACTCGAATGGCCACGGGGCGATCATGAGGTGTAGAACGTTCGAAGGTTGGTGCAAGACCACTCCGTCCACTTGGCACTGATGACACTTTTGTTGTATCCATGTAGTCGGACATCATTGCTGGCCAGTAGTATCCAAATCTTTTGATTTTCATCTTCATCTTCGGTCCTGACTGGTGAGCTTCATAAAATCCAGCATGTAATTCTTTGAAGATTTTCTGAGCTTATGCTCTGTTGAGGCATCTGAGCCACATCTGATTAAAGGATCTTCTGTACAGAACACTGTTAATTAAGGCATATGAGAGAGCTCTCACTTGAATCTGATGCGCTGCTGGTTTGTCTTCTGGCAACCTTCCTGTTTGCAAATATTTTATCAATGGCTAATGACAATCTTCAGTATCTTCTACCACTGTGGTTGTAATCCCTTCTTTTCCAAGCTTGTGTAGACCATCGAGGTCAATTTATGATAAAACTTGACGTCTTGTATCGTAATATCTATAGAATGTTCGGGTGAACAAGCCAATTCTTTAGCGAGTTTAGCTAAAGTGTTCACTTGGGCGTTGTCTTCTCAAGGAACTCTATAGTATATCACACTTGGGATATGTTCAAGGAGTTTCATTGTGTATCGACAATATTCTTCTAATCTTGGTTTCAGAATTTTGTATTGCTTGGCCACTTGTTGAATGACGAGTTGTGAGTCGCCATAAATGACAATGTTTGTTATTTTCATTAGTATTGCTAATTCCAAACTGGTGATTATAGCTTCATATTCTCCTTCATTATTGGTACACAACTCTGATAAGTGGTAGGAGAATCTCAGGATGGCCTGATTCGGAGTCACGAAGATTAAACCAATTCATGGTTTGCCTAGTATCACTGTCTGTTGTCCTTTGTCTCTTCGGGCTGATGATACTCCGTCGAACTACATTTCCCAATGTCTCGTAATGGGCTGCTCTATTTGTAGTATTTGTTCATCTGGTAGTTCCTCATTAAGCGGGGACCCAGCTGCCAGTTGGTGCGCTACAAGAAAATATGCGAGAATTTGCCCTTTGATAGCACGAAGGGGCATAAAAGTTATGTCAAATCTCAATAGTATCATTAACCACCTTGCTAAGAGTCCAAAAAGTGTTGGTCGACTCATCAAGTATTACATCAGATTAACTTTCAAAATCAGGTTGACCTTATGAGACAACATGTAGTGTCTAAGCTTTTGAGCGACGAAAACCAAAGCTAGATAATGTTCCTTTATAGGAGGATACTTTACTTCTATCGGTATTAGATGTTGACTAAGGTAGTAGAGTGCATTTTCTTTACCCTCATCATTGACTTGGGCAGGTAGGGCTTCGAGGGAATCATCCAAAGCCGCAGTATAAAGTATCAATAGTCTAACCGGGATAGGGGCTGCTAAAATAGGAGGTGTCATTAGGTATTATTTAATGTCTTCAAAAGCCTGTTGACACAGCTCTCCCCAAATGAATGTAACAACATTTTGAAGTAGGTTCGAAAGTGGAGGCACCTTCCTGACAAATTCAATATAAAGCGTCTTAGATATGCCAATTTTCCTTGAAAAGATTGTAATTGTTTCAAGGTTATGGGGGGCAGCATTTCTAATAACGCTTTAATCTTTTCTGGGTCGATTTCGATTCCCCGATGATGGACAACAAATCCTAAAAATTTCCCAAAGGTAATGCCAAAAGTGCATTTCAATGGATTCATCTTTATATTGTATTGTTGTAACTGTTCAAATATGATCCTCAAATCATTTAGGTGATTGTCCTTTACTTTGCTCTTGATGACCAAATCATCCACATAACATTCCATTTGGTTGTGAATGAGGTCACCAAAGATCTTTGTCATTGCTCTTTGGTATGTTGCTCCTACATTCTTTAAACCAAATGGAATCATGATCAAAGAAAAATATAATGATAATTTAGTATTGATTTTGCATTAAAATGACTGATATTGCACTTTAAACGAAGGTATTTCCTTTGTTTTGTTGCAGGAATGAAAAATTATTGAAGAAATGCAAAAAGGAACGAATTTGGAGCCAAAAGGGCAAAAAGGGAAGAAATTTGAACTATCCCGCCAACAGCGAGGAATAGCCCGCCGACGGCGAGATTTTCCAGAGAATTCAGCCAATATTATATAGAAGCTCGTCAACGGCGAGATCGAGCCTGCCGTCGGCGAGACAGTTAAGAATGTCGTGCTTCTAGAAGCCCACCGATGGCGAGATTGAGCCCGCCTACAGCGAGACTGTTAATTCTTCACAGATTCATCGAATCAGGATGCATTTTGAAGAGGAGCCGAGGCAACCTTTGGAGACCTTCCTACATCTATAAATAGAGATGAAAAAGGGAGAGAAAAAAGTTGAAGATAGTCCAGTAAAAGTCGAAGAGAGTCCACTAGAAGTCATTAGAGAGTTTATTGAGTGTTATAGTAGAGTTTTATAGTGAGTTTAGAGTTTTTAAGTGTAAAAATTGAGTGTGAATTGTACGGAAAGGAAGAGACAAGGGAACTTCAAGGAGTCTGCTGGGGGAGAAACTCGAGATAACTTATGTTTTTGTATTATTTTATATATGAAATTCAAGTGTTATTGTGTTCTTCCCATGCATTCTGAGTAGTTCTATTTTCTTTCTCCTTGTTATGAAATTATGTGAAATGGAAAATTAAAATTAATGTGCCTATAAAATTAAATAAATTGTGATAATCTTTAACTTAGATCTTAATTTACTATCAATTTAGCCAATTGAAATGTTAAAATCTGTTGTTCGCAACTAAAAGTAAAGATTACATCCGAGATTTGGGGAGGTCAAAGTCCTTGAAAGGAGGGTGCAAATAAATAGGTAAATATTATTTATCGGGCGTAGAATTGGAGATTTTAGAGTGATAGGCTAAAATACTTAATTTGGTCCTATCATTTAGGTGCTGAAGTGTAGACGTTAGCCCTTAGGTGAGGGGAACGTGGGAGCTCCGAAGTGACAGCGGGTATCCTCCCAGCCAAGCCACAGATTCAGTAAACAAGCATAGGATTAATCAATGTTCTTTATGCCTGGACCAAAGAGTGAAGAATGGGTATGCCCCTATTTGGCACAATACAATTAAATTAATTTAATTTATCCATTCACTTAATTCTCTTAACAAGGGGAAATATACTTTCTTATATTACATTTTCATAATCAATAGTAGTAGTAGTAGTAGTTGATACATTTTAGTAAGATTCCATTTAATTTACGTATATTCGATAGAAATTAGTTGGTTCGTAATCACAACTTCCCTGTGGGATCGATAATCAGGACTCCACTAGAGCCTGTATTACTTGAACGATACGTATACTTGCGTTAATTTGCGCATATATTGAAAACTTAATTGCACCTACACTAAAACTTCTTATTAAGCTAACCACTGTTAAGTTTTTGGCACCGTTGCCAGGGAAGTAAAGTAATTATTACTAGAGTAACTGACCATTTTTTGTAGTTTCGATGGTGTATGCATAAATTTGGACCTGAAAATATAATACCATACGATTCAGAATTAGAATGCACTATAAGAAGGATTAGAAAACAGAAAAAAGAAATTATAAACATAAATCAAATGGCAAATAATCCAGTAAATGAAAATCAACCTAGACCTTTAAGAGACTACACTAACCCTACATTAGATGAAATTCACTTATCCATCCAAAATCCTGATGTAGTGGCTAATTCATTTGAGCTTAAACCTGCAATTATCCAGATGGTACAAAATAATCAATTTAGTGGTTCACCAAATGAAGATCCTAACTTACATCTTGCTAGTTTTTTAGAACTATGTGCAACATTTAAATATGATGGGAAATCTAACGATGATATTAGACTTAGACTTTTTCCTTTTTTGTTAAGGGATAAGGCTAAGATGTGGTTAAATTCGTTAGCACCTGGATCTATTAAAACTTGGGGAGAACTATCACAAAAATTTCTATCCAAATATTTTCCTCCATAAAAAATTGCTAAACTTAGAAATGATATAACAACTTTTACTCAGTTTGATGGGGAATCAATATATGAAGCTTGGGAAAGATTTAAAGATCTTCTTAGGAAATGCCCACACAATGTGTTACCAGAATGGTTAATTATTCAAACTTTCTATAATGGATTAGTTGGATCTCTTAGATATATTATTGATGTTGCTGCTAGAGGTTCTTTAATGTCTAAACCATTTGATGAGGCCTATTCATTAATTGAAGAAATGGCTACCAACAATTTTCAATGGCCCACTGAAAGGCTAAATCCAAAGAAAATAGCTAGTATCCATGATTCTGATGCAATATATATGTTAGCTTCTCAGATTGCTGCTATATCTAAGAAATTAGATAACTATGGAATGAATTATTCTCCTACGATAGTGGAGGAGAATTCATCTGGGTAATTTTTTGATCTTCAACCTGCTTATGAAACCTTAAATGCTATTAATAATAGACCCAATAACCCATATTCAAATTATTATATTCCTGGTTGGAAGAATTATCCTAACTTTAATTTGAATAATAATTCTACTAATCAACAAAGGGAAAACAATTCAAACCCAATAGGAAATTCATCTAATCAACGAAATCCTAATTATAAAACTTCTTATCTACCTGAATTTATTAATAATTCTCAATATAAGGAAAAGAAGTTATCTATGGAAGAAGTAAAAATAACTATGGCTCAACAACTACAGAATCAAGGAAATCAATTACAAATTCAAGGAAATCAGTTACAAATTCAAGGAACTACTATTAAAAATATGAAACTCAACTTGGGCATATAGCTACTTCGCTTAGTAACAGAACTCAAGGAACTTTTCCTAGTAATGTGGAAATTAATCCTAAAGACCAAGGAAAAGAATAGATAAAATCTATACAGTTGCGAAGTGGAAAAAAGCTAGAAACAAAAATTCAGAAAGAAACAAAAAGTCAAAATGAGGAAGTGGAAATCGAAAAAGAAAAGATTCAGCAAGAAAAAAATTTAGAATATCCATTGATACCTATGAAAATTTCTGTAGAAAAACCTCCACCACCAGTTCCTCTATGAATAAAACAACATAAAAAAGATAAGCAATTTGCTAATTTTTTTGAAATTTTGAAGAAATTAATAGTAAATATTCTGTTTATAGAAGCATTAGAACAAATGCCCAATTATGTAAAATTTATGAAATATATTTAAAAAAAAAAAGAAAATTCACAGATAATGAAACTGTTGCACTCTGCGTGGAGTGTAGTGCAATTATTCAAAAAAAACTTCCTGAAAAACTAAAGGATCCTGGTAGTTTCACTATACCTTGCGCTATTGGTGAAAAGTTTTATGGGAAACCTTTATGTGATTTAGGAGCCAGCATTAATCTTATGCCTCCATAAATTTTTAAAAAACTAGAATTAGGTGAAATTTCACCTACTTCAGTAACTCTTAAGTTAGCAGATTGTTCAATTACTTATCCTAAGAGAGTTATTGAAGATGTGTTAGTAAAAGTGGATAAATTTATCTTCCCAGTAGATTTTATTGTTTTAGATATGGAAGAAGATAAAGAAATACCCATAATAATGGGAAGACCCTTTTTAGCTACTTGAAAAGCTATGATTGATGTTCAGAAAGGAGAATTAAATATTAGAGTAAACGATCAAAAAATAACTTTTAATATTGCTAAATCAATGAAATATCCTGCTTTAGAAAAAGATGATGTATGTTTTCGAATGGAAATACTTGAACATTTGCAAAATGAACATTTTAAAGAATATTTTGAAGAAAAATTAGAAAAAGAAAATATAGTATCAATTGAAGAATCAGATAATGAAGAATTAGAATATATACAAGAATGATTTGAATTGTTGGATAATATAGAAAACATTGAAAACAATATAGTTCCATCAATTATTAAAGCTCCTAAACTTGAATTAAAAATTTTACCTAACCATTTGAAATATGCTTGTTTAGGTAACTCTTCAACTTTACCAGTTATTATATCAGTAGAATTAAAAGAATCACAAGAACAAAAACATTTAGACACATTAAAAAAATATAAGAAAACTTTTGGTTGAACTTTAGCAAATATTAAAGAAATTAGTCCTTCAATTTGTATGCACAAAATTATTTAAGATAATGAACACAAGCCAACAGTAGATCCTCAAAGGAGATTAAACCCAATAATGAAAGATGTAGTTAAGAAAGAAATATTAAAATGGTTAGATAATGGTATTATATATCCTATTTCGGACAGTTCTTAAGTAAGCCCAATTCACTGTGTTCCTAAGAAAGTAGGAGTGACTGTAAAGGCTAACGAAAATAATGATTTAATACCTATAAGACAAGTCACTGGTTGGCGTATATGTATTGACTATAGAAAATTATATGCAACCACCAGGAAAGATCACTTCCCATTAACATTTCTAGACCAAATGTTAGATAGATTAGCTGGGCATAAATATTTTTGTTTTTTAGATGGATATACCGGTTATTATCAAATTCATATTG
The DNA here is from genome assembly GCA_022702705.1 of Papilionanthe hookeriana x Papilionanthe teres. Taxonomy (NCBI): domain Eukaryota; kingdom Viridiplantae; phylum Streptophyta; class Magnoliopsida; order Asparagales; family Orchidaceae; genus Papilionanthe; species Papilionanthe hookeriana x Papilionanthe teres. The sequence goes on from CM040427.1 coordinate 129,245,645, forward strand.
CTCCTGAAGATCAAGAGAAAATAACATTAACTAGTCCTTATGGAAGTTTTGCTTTTCGCAGAATGCCTTTTGAATTATGTAATGCACCTGCAACATTCCAAAGATGTATGATGTCCATATTCAGTAAATTAATTGATGATGGAATGGACGTATTTATGGATGATTTCTCTGTATTTGGAACATCATTCGACGCATGCTTGAATCAACTTGAAAATGTATTAGAGGTATGCGAGAATCTAACTTAGTTCTAAATTGGGAGAAATGTCAATTTATGGTTGCAAGAGGAATTGTATTAGGACATAAAAAATCAGAAAATGGTATGGAAGTAGACCCTGCAAAAATTCAACTTATAGCTAAATTATCACCTCCAACTACAGTGAGAGGGGTAAGAAGTTTTCTTGGACATGCTAGATTTTACAGACGTTACATAAAAGATTTTTCAAAAATTACTAAACCTCTATGCCAACTTTTAGAAATGGACAAGAAATTTAAATTCACAACAGAATGCTTAAACGCTTTTAAATTAATAAAAGATAAATTAATCACAGCACCTATAATAGTTTCCCCTGTTTGGGAGAAATCATTTGAACTTATGTGTGATGCTAGTGATTATGCTATAGGAGCAGTTCTTGGACAAAGATATGATAAAATTTTCAAAGTTATACACTATGTTAGTAAAACTCTTAATAATGCTGAAATCAATTATACAGTTACAAAAAAAAACTATTAGCAATTGTATATGCTTTTGATAAATTTAGGTCTTATCTAATTGAAACTAAATGTATTGTGCATACTGATGACTGTGCTGTTAAATATTTAATGCAAAAATAAGATTCCAAACCAAGATTAATTAGATGGATATTATTAATGCAAGAATTTGATTTTGAAATCATTAATAAAAAGGGAACTGATAATCAAATTGCATATCATTTTTCAAGACTAGAATATAATGAATTATCTGACATCGATAATAAAATTACAGACAGTTTTCCTGACGAACAACTTTATAATATAAATGAGTGGAAAATAACATGGTATGCTGATATAGTAAATTATATTGTAAGTGATATTTTACCACCTATGTCAACTTTGCAACAACAGAAAAAGTTCATTCATAATGCAAAAGAATATTTTTGGGATGAACCATATTTATACAAACAATGTAAGGACCTTATTATCAGGAGATGTGTGCCTTATGAAGAGACTAAACTAATTATTCAGAAATGTCATGATTCTGAATTTGGAGGACATTTTAGAACTGAAAAAATTGCACATAAAATTTTACAGGCAGGATTCTATTGACCTACACTTTTTAGAGATGTTTACAGATATATCAAAACTTGTGATAGATGTCAAAGATTAGGCAATAAATCTAAAAGAAATGAAATGCCTTTAAATTTTATGTTAGAAGTTGAAATCTTTGATGTTTGGGGATTAGACTTATTGGGACCTTTTTCTCCTTCATTAGGAAACTAATACATATTAGTTGCAGTTGATTATGTTTCTAAATGGATTGAAGCACAAACTTTACCTCGTTGTGATGCTAAAAGTGTTTCAAAATTTTTAATGAAAAATATTTTCTCTAGATATGGAATGCCTAGAGTAATTATCACTGATGGAGGATCTCATTTTAGGAATAAATATATTCAGAGATTGCGGAAAAATTTAATATTTTTCATAGAATTTCAACTCGCTTATCATCCTCGGACCGTTGGTTTAGTCGAAGTTTCTAATCTTGAGATTAAATGAATATTGGAAAAGACTGTAAACCCTAATAGATTAGATTGGTCTATAAGATTAGATACCGCATTTTGGGCTTACAGGACTGCTTATAAAACTCCGATTGGAATGACTCCATACAGACTAATTTTTGGAAAAATGTGACACTTACCAGTTGAATTAGAACATAAAGCGTATTGGGCGATTAAAGAATTTAATTTTAATTTGAAAGACGCTGGTGAGAAGAGATTATTGCAGATGAATGAATTAGATGAATTGAGAAATGAATCTTATAATAATGATAGAATTTATAAAGAGAAAATGAAATTATGGCATGTTCAGAAGATTAATCAGAAAATTTTCGAACCAGGATAAGAAGTTTTGTTATATAACACAAGGTTAAAATTATTTCCTGGAAAATTAAAATCTCGATGGTTAGGACCTTTCATTGTGACTCAAGTATATACATAGAGAGTTATTGAAATTGAAGATCCAAAGAATGAGAATAGATTTAAAGTAAATAGACATAGATTAAAACCATATTATGAGGGTAAGAGACCAAATTATAAAGATGTTTTAATGCTCAGTCAACCTAATTAACATCTTAAATAGGTGGGCCTGACAACGTTAAACCAAGCACTTTATGGGAGGCAACCCATAATTATCTTTATTTTTATGGGTTTGCTTGCTTTTATTAAATTTTTTTTTTATAACTTCTTTTACTCTTATAATAACCCATAGTCATAAAAATAGAGACCTTGTGAAAAAATTAGAAAACATTCGAACCAGAGTGAAACAAGAAAAATATTGCCTTGGCCGCCGACGGCGAGATCGAGCCCGCCGATGGTGAGATTACCCAATAAGAATTGGTTTGAGCAGTTATAGAGTCCTGTTGATGGCGAGATCGTTGCCCACTGATGGCGAGATAGTTAAAAAATGTGATAGTGGGGTAGTTTGACAGTTTTTAGCAGTTTTTAAAGGTATAACTCCTTTAAAACTCCTATAATCCAAATTCTAAGTGCTCTATCTTCCAAAAACGAAAACCCATTCCACTTAAACTGAAAATTATGGCGTCTAATAGTCCTAAATACCAAGATCTCGAGTCTATAATAGAAGAAAATTCATCAATTGTGAGGCTCAGCAAATCTTCAACAAGGTAAGGATGAAAAAGCGATTAATCAAAGAGCAACGATTTGTAAATAGAGGTTTGGAGAATTCTATGATGCTGATTGAAGAAATGAGTATTCGACGACGTTGGGAAGTATTATGCTACACCACCTCTGCAGTAGTCGTTCCAGTGGTCAAAGAATTCTACGCTATCTTACATGGAATCAACCAGGGAGTCGTCTATGTGCGAGGAAGTGATGGCGATGGAAATAATAATGGTGTCGGGCGTCATCATGTCATCACCGTCAATTTCTGTATCATGTCAATGTCAAGGAGTCGCCATCTAATATTAGCTTAGTTTCATTCATATAAATCCCATGAAGGATTTAGAGAATTTTTAGGACTAATAGTAGAAAATGATGTTTATGATAATTCTTATATGAGGATATTCTAGAATAACATATTCTAGAATTTTCATATTAAGAAAATCATGGTAAACCAGAGATTTCAATTTCAGGTTCTTTTAGATCTCCTATAGAGGTAAGCCTCTATAGTTAATTACATCTTAAACATTTTTTAATTGTTTAAGAAAACTTCTGGTTAATGTTAATCATTTGTTTTCTCAGAATTTATATTAAGGTGAGATGTACCCACTATCACTCCCGAATGTCGTTATAAAGGTTCTGGTTTTGCTGTCAATGTTGTTGATTTATTGAAAAATTTCGGTTTATATGTCTAACCTAAAAGTTTTGGTTTTTGTTTTTGTTGTCAAAAAGTTTCAGGTTATATGTCTAACCTAAAGTTTTGGTTTTTGTTTTTGTTGTCAAAAGTTTCAGGTTATATGTCTAACCTAAAAGTTTTGGTTTTGATTTTGTTCGCCTAGAATGTCGTCCTGCAAAACAGAGTTAGCACATCCCATAACATGCAAAGAAAATATAAACGGAATTTCTTTCTTTCACCCTGCAAAGAAAACATTATCAGAATCATCACAGAATATTTGGATATGTCTTGGATGTGAGTTTTTGTCAAATTATTTTGAAATGTCAATTTTTTTTGTTGATTATGTCAATTTTGATTTAAAATGTTGAATTTATATCTTGATATTAAATGGTGAATTAACTTGAGTTCATGTTTCGTTCGAACTCTAAATTAAAAAGGTTTGAAATTAGATTCAATATTGATTGAATTAACTTCGGTTCATGTCTGGTTGAACCTAAGTTAGATTCAATGTTGATTGAATCTATCGGAACTTAAATTAAAATTAGATCCAATATTGATTGAATTAACTCGGATTCATGTCTCGGTTGAACCTAAGTTAGATTCAATGTTGATTGAATCTATTTATCTTGAGTTCATGTCTGTTTTGAACTTAAGTTAAAAGATTTGAAATTAGATCCAATGTTGATTGAATTAACTTGGGTTCCTGTCTGGTTGAACCTAAGTTAGATTTAATGTTGATTGAATCTATTTAACTTGAGTTCATGTCTATTTGAACTTAAGTTAAAAGATTTGAAATTAGATCCAATATTGATTGAATTAACTTGGGTTCTGTCTGGTTGAACCTAAGTTAGATTCAATGTTGATTGAATCTATTTGAACTTAAGTTAAAATTAGATCCAATATTGATTGAATTAACTTGGATTCCTGTCTGGTTGAACCTAAGTTAGATTCAATGTTGATTGAATCTATTTAACTTGAGTTCATGTCTGTTTGAACTTAAGTGAATAGATTTAATTAAGTTTTAAGTCTTGTTTAAATAGGACTTAAAGGTTAATCCAGTCTAATAAATTAGACTCGATTAGATTTAAAGACCATCTAAGTCCCTTTTAGATAAGACTTAGGTTTTAATTAAGTTTATTTAAAGTTAGACCTATACTTAGGATTGGGCTTAAGTCGTGCTTTAGTTTAGATTGAAGTTAGGTTGAATCTAAGGCTTAAATTAGACTTAGGTTTATATCGTGTTAAACCTAAGTATAGTTCGACTTAAGTCTAATATGGGTTAGACTTAAATTAAATTTTGAGTTTAGATTAAGTTAGGTCCAAGTCAGGTCGAACTCAGACTTAAGGTCGATTTAAGTTCAATACGGATTGAACTTAAGTTAAGGTTCGACTTGGATTAAATTAGGTTCTAGCTGGATCGAACTTAAGTTTAGTTCAATTTAGGTTAGGTTCAATATGGGTTAAACCTAAGGTTTCAAGTTATGTTAGGGTCGGTGTGGGTTGAACCTAAGATTTAGGTTAACTTGAGTTCATGTTAAGTTGGACTCAAGTTAGATTAGGTTTAAGTTAGGTTCAATGTAGGTTGAACCTAAGGTTTGGGTTAACTTGAGTTTAAGTTAGGTTGGACTCAAGTTAGATAAGGTTTAGGTTAGGTTCAATGTAGGTTGAACCTAAGGTTTAGGTTAACTTGAGTTTAAGTTAGGTTGGACTCAAGTTAGATTAGGTTCAGGTTAGGTTCTATGTGGGTTGAACCTAAGGTTTAGGTTTAAGTTAGGTTCAATGTAAGTTGAACCTAAGGTTTGGGTTAACTTGAGTTCAAGTTAGGTTGGACTCAAGTTAGATTAGGTTTAGGTTAGGTTCAATGTGGGTTGAACCTAAGGTTTAGGTTTAAGTTAGGTTCAATGTAAGTTGAACCTAAGGTTTGGGTTAACTTGAGTTCAAGTTAGGTTGGACTCAAGTTTGATTAGGTTTAGGTTAGGTTCAATGTTGGTTGAACCTAAGGTTTAGGTTAACTTGAGTTCAAGTTAGGTTAGACTCAAGTTAGGTTATGTTTAAGTTAGGTTCAATATAGGTTGAACCTAAGGTTTGGGTTAACTTAAGTTCAAGTTAGGTTGGACTTAAGTTAGATTAGGTTTAGGCTAGGTTCAATGTAGGTTGAACCTAAGGTTTAGATTAACTTGAGTTCAAGTTAGGTTGGACTCAAGTTAGATTAGGTTTAAGTTATGTTGGACTTGGACTAAAAGATTGGATTTGGGTCTAATTAAACCTTAGTTAATTAAGGTTTAATAATTAATTAAGTCTAATGTAGTAGACTTAATTAGGATTTGTGATTGATTAAGTCTTAGTTAAGACTTAATGGTTTAATTAAGTCTAATGAGTTTGACTTAATTAAGGATTATGTCTAATTAAACCTTAGTTAGTAAAGGTTTAATGGTTTAATTAGGTCTAATGAGTTAGACCTAATTAGGGTTTAAGTTTAATTAAACCTTAATTAGTTTAGGTTTAATGGTTTAATTAGGTCTAATGGGTTGGACCTAATTAGGGCTTAGGTTTGTTTAAACCTTAGTTAGTTAAGGTCTAAAGGTTTAATTAGGTATGACGGGTTAGACCTAATTAGGGTTTAAGTTTGATTAAACCTTAGTTAGTTAAGGTTTAATTTTTTAATTAGGTCTAATGGGTTAGACCTAATTAGGGTTTAAGTTTGTTTAAACCTTAGTTAGTTAAGGTCTAATGGTTTAATTAGGTCTAATGGGTTAGACCTAATTAGGGTTTAGGTTTGTTTAAACCTTAGTTAGTTAAGGTCTAATGATTTAATTAGGTCTAATGGATTAGACCTAATTAGGGTTTAGGTTTTTTTTGACCTTAGTTAGTTAAGGTCTAATGATTTAATTAGGTCTAATGGGTTAGACCTAATTAGGGTTTAGGTTTGTTTAAACCTTAGTTAGTTAAGGTTTAATGGTTTAATTTGGTCTAATAGGTTAGACCTAATTAGGGTTTAAGTTTGTTTAAACCTTAGTTGTTTAAGGTCTAATGGTTTAATTAGGTCTAATGGGTTAGACCTAATTAGGGTTTAGGTTTGTTTAAACCATAGTTAATTAAGGTCTAATGGTTTAATTAGGTCTAATGGGTTAGTCCTAATTAGGATTTAAGTTTGATTAAACCTTAGTTAGTTAAGGTTTAATGGTTTAATTAGGTTTAATGGGTTAGACCTAATTAGGGTTTAAGTTTGACTAAACCTTAGTTAGATAAGGTTTATTGGTTTAATTAGGTCTAATAGGTTAGACCTAATTAGGGTTTAAGTTTGTTTAAACCTTAGTTAGTTAAGGTCTAATGGTTTAATTAGGTCTAATGGGTTAGACCTAATTAGGGTTTAGGTTTGTTTAAACCTTAGTTAGTTAAGGTCTAATGGTTTAATTAGGTCTAATGGGTTAGACCTAATTAGGGTTTAAGTTTGATTAAACCTTTAGTTAGTTAAAGTTTAATAGTTTAATTAGGTCTAATGGGTTAGACCTAATTAGGGTTTAAGTTTGATTAAACTTTAGTTAGTTAAGGTTTAATGGTTTAATTAGGTCTAATGGGTTAGACCCAATTAGGGTTTAAGTTTGTTTAAACCTTATGTGTAAGAAGGTTAATTAAGTTTAATATGTCTTTGTTCTTAAACTTAATTAAAAGTTTTGATTTGTTGTATTTAAACCTAATTTAGGTAAGGTTTAATGGGTTAATTAAGTTTATTATGTCTTTAAACTTACTTAAAAGATCTAATTTGTGATTAATTAAGTTTAATTTGTCTTTAAACTTAATTAAGATTTAATTTTTATGTTAAACCTAATTTAAGTAAGGTTTAATGAGTAAATTAAGTTTATTATGTCTTTAAACTTAATTAAAAGGATTAATATTTGATTAATTAAGTTTAATATGTCTTTAAACTTTATTAAGATTTAATTTTTATATTAAACCAAATTTAATTAAGGTTTAATGAATTAATTAAGTTTATTATGTCTTTAAACTTAATTAAAGGATTTAATTTTTGATTAATTAAGTTTAATATGTCTTTAAACTTAATTAAGATTAAACCTATGTTAAGTAAGGTTTAATGGGTTTAAATATTGTTTTAAACTTTGTTAAGTCCAATTTGGTCAATTTAGACTTAGTTGAAATTTCTCCTTAGTCTATCATAGACTAGAACCATTTTTCTAATTTTGATTGTTGATGAAAATAGGTTAAATTTATAAAAAGTGTATTTTTAGGATTGAAATTATTTCATTAATAAATTATTTTAACCGTAAATTTTAAAATACCATTCAAAATGATTTCTATGACTTAGAAATAATTTTCTTAGGGTTATTGTCTGTTGCCCTATTATTTCTAGTCATTTGCATTTTTATTTTTCTTAATTTTCAATTTTTATAATTATTATTTGAAATAATTACAAAGAAACTTGAAAATTAGAGAAAAGTGTCCTAGGCATGTTTTCTGTCCTTGGAAAAATTATGGAAGGTCCCTACGAACATGAAGATAAATGCCTCAAAGTTTCATAATTTTTTGATTTATAAATAATTTTTAATAATTAAAATAGTCCAGAGAGTATTTAATTAATTAAAAATTAAATACTGAGAAGAAAATTATGATTTTGGTCTCATAATTTTCTCCTCTTCAAGAGCTTTCCAGAGGTATTTTTATTTTATTTTTATGACCTCTGGATAAAAAGATATTGATTATTGAATTTTTTAAGGTTTTAATGAATTTTTTTTTAATACCGCGTCGCCAAACTCACCTCCCGCCTCCGAGGGTCCTCGGACGCTTCGAACGGGCGAGAGGATCCACTGCGGGGGTCGAACAACGGACACATGCGGGGCACGATCCGCGCCGTCCATCCCTAAGGTGCGGGCTCGGACGGCCGAGATAATTCGGATAAAAATTCGAATTATTTCGAGCCATTAAACTTTAAACCTCAATATCTCACTCATTTCTTGATGAAATTGAGTGATTTTTTTTTAAAATGATCATCTGGATGAGAAGTATCCATCCATACAGTGATGATACACTTCTGGACTAGTATAACACATCATATATCGAAAACATGATTTATTTTGTAAAGAAAAATTACATACCTTTGCCACAAGCAAATCAAGCTAGATCAGACCATGTGGTTGCCTTCTAGGACTCCAATAGCAAGTTATTACTGCAGCAATTTGATCCAGAAGTCGGGTTTGGTGAGGAATTTTGAAGAAGTACCTAAATTGGGGCTGTTTTTGAAATTTGATCAAATTGGCTCAAATGGGCTCAAACTATGGCTTGAATTCCATCCTAAAAGATATTTGGGACTCTTAGGAAGACTTTTTATGTTGGGAGCAGGTGGATTTGGGCAGCCTATAGTTCTCCCTAATTTTTTTCTTCTTCTTGCTATTTTCGGCCAAGGGGTCCTATTTATAGCTAAGGGAGGTTATGGCTTAACTTAGGATGTTCTAGGGGAGTAGTTACCTCCTCTATCAGCCCATTGGATGAAAGAATTGGCTGAAGATAGGCATTGATGCTTCTCCCTATGTTTTCCATGATGATCTTCATTGTTTTGTCTCTCATCCCTTGGCTCATGTGGGAGGTGCATGGTGAGCTGCCTTTACTCTTCTTAGGGAGCTTACACCTCATCTTTTAAGCTTGGAAAATGGCGACACACAAGCTCACCCCTCATCATTGCTTCTAACCATGGTAAGCGGGGGGGGGGGGGGTTCATGCATGGTTTTCCCTTCCATTGGATGGATTGGGAGGTGGGTGTTGAGGCCTCATGTTGGCCGGCCACCTCATGGATAAATGAGGGTTAGGGTGAAGGAGAGAGTGACACCTCACCCCATGCATGATGATGGGTATTAACCCATGGCTAAGTGGTCTTAAAGTGGGCTTAATTAAGCCTTAAGATGAGTTTAAATTAATTAATTATGAGGAGGTTGTATGTCATTTCATTTCTTTTTAATTTCCCATTTTAATTAATTATTTTATTAATTAAAATTGTTGGGAAAAATTTTATTAACCAATTTATTAATTAAAAATAATTTCAATTTAATTAATTGATTAATTTTATCATTTTTATGATTTTATGATTTTAATTTAATTTTCATTTTAAGTAATTATGTCATTTAATTAAAATATTAAAAATTAAATCATTAATCATTTTAATTAATCAAAATAATTTTGAAATTAATTATTTGAGTAATTTTGTTGTTTTTATTTCATTTTTATCTATTTTAATCAAAATAGATAGGTGTTGACCAATTTTGACCTGGGTTGACCCAAGTCAGCTCAAATTGATCAATTTAATTTTAAAATGTCTAGTACTTGTGAATTTTTCATTGTGGAGCTTTAAATGTGTTATTGGGTCAAGAGGTTGACATATGGGGTCAACATGGTAGGTCATTAGGTCTGGTTTGACCAATTTGACCAAAGTTGACTTTTTAGGTCAAAAGTTTGACCTATGGGGTCAACAGGGTTGGTCAGTGGGTCTGGTTTGACCATTTGACCAAAGTTGACTTTTTAGGTCAAAAGGGTGACCTATGGGGTCAACAGGGGTTAGTCGATGTGTCTGGTTTGACCAGTTTGACCAATATTGACTTTTTAGGTCATAAGGTTGACCTATGGGGTCAATAGGGTTGGTCAGTGGGTCTGGTTTGACCATTTTGACCAAAGTTGACTTTTTAGGCAAAAGGGTGACCTATGGGGTCAACAGGGTTGGTCACTAAGTCTGGTTTGACCATTTTGACCAATGTTGACTTTTTAGGTCATAAAGTTGACCTATGGGGTCAACAGGGTAGGTCATTTGGTCTAGTTTGACCATTTTGACCAATGTTGACTTTTTAGGTCATAAGGTTGACTCTATGGGGTCAACGGTGGCAGTCATTAGGTCTGGTTTGAATAATTTGACCAAAGTTGACTTTTTAGGTCAAAAGGCTGACCTATGGGGTCAACAGGGTTGGTCAATGGGTCTGGTTTGACCATTTGACCAAAGTTGACTTTTTAGGTCAAAAGGGTGACCTATAGGGTCAACAGGGTTGGTCAGTGGGTCTTGTTTGACTAATTTGACCAAAGTTGACTTTTAAGGTCAAAAGGTTGACCTGTCGGGTCAACAGGGTTGGTCACTAGGTCTGGTTTGACCATTTTGACCAATGTTGACTTTTTAGGTCATAAGGTTGACCTATGGGTTCAACAGGGTAGGTCATTGGGTCTGGTTTGACCATTTTGACCAATGTTGACTTTTTAGGTAAAAAGGTTGACCTATGGGGTCAACAGGGTTGGTCACTAAGTCTGGTTTGACCATTTTGACCAATGTTGACTTTTTAGGTCATAAGGTTGACTTATGGGGTCAACAGGGTAGGTCATTGGGTCTGGTTTGACCATATTGACCAATGTTGACTTTTTAAGTCAAAAGGTTATTGACTCGTTGTAAAATGAGGTCAACAAAAGGGCGCCCAATATGTGTAGAATACTATGGAAGTGCATAGTATTCTGCACATATTGGTGTTAACCGAAGTGGTCTAAGAGATGTTTCATAATGGTCAGGAAAGGAGGGGATATCATATCGCTTCCAAAGGATGTCAGATGTCTTTTATGTCGGTTCGAGATTTTCTTCTTGTATTTGAAAAGAAATTTATTGGGAGGGAAAATGGATGTCACATTTTATTTCTCAAAATGTCGATGTCGATATTTTGCTAAAGGAATGTCATGATTTCCGTGTCAGGAAAGGACGTATATCCTATAACAAGAGGGAGAAAATGGATGTCATTTTCCATTTCTCAAAATGTCAATGTTGATATTTGGTTAGAGGAAAGTCACGACTTCCGTGTCAGGAAGGGACTTATATCCAATAACTGGAGAGAGAAAATAGATGTCATTTTCTATTTTCCAGAATGTCAGTGTTAAGATTTGGTTAAAGGAAAGCCGTGATCTCCGTATTAGGAAAGGACTTATATCCAATAACCGGATAGAGAGAATAGATGTCATTTTCTATTTCTCAAAATGTCGATGTCAATATTTGGTTAGAGGAAAGCCGTGATTTCCGTATCAGGAAAGGATTTATATCCAATAACCGAAGAGAGAAAATAAATGTCATTTTCTATTTTCCTCAAAGTGTCGATCTCAAGATTTGGTCAGAGGAAAGCTGTGATTTCCACATCAGGAAAGGACTTACATCCAATAACTAGATAAAGAAAATAGATGTCAATTTCTATTTTCCTCAAAGTGTCGTTGTCAAGATTTGGTTAAAGGAAAATCGTAATTTCCGTATCAGGAAAGGACTTATATCCAATAACCGAAGAGAGAAAATAGATGTCATTTTTTATTTTCCTCAAAGTGTCGATGTTAAGATTTGGTCAGAGGAAAGCCGTGATTTCCACATCAGGCAAGGACTTACATCCAATAACCGGATAGAGAAAATAGATTTCATTTTCTATTTTCCAAAACATCGATGTCAATATTTGGTTAGAGGAAAGTCGTAATTTCCGCATCAGGAAAGAACTTATATCCAATAACCGAAGAGAGAAAATAGATGTCATTTTCTATTTTCCTCAAAATATCAATGTCAAGATTTGGTTAAAGGAAAATCGTAATTTCTGCATTAGGAAAGAACTTATATCCAATAACCGAAGAGAGAAAATAGATGTCATTTTCTATTTTCCTCAAAATGTCGATGTCAAGATTTGGTTAAAGGAAAATCGTAATTTCCGCATCAGGAAAGAACTTATATCCAATAACCGAAGAGAGAAAATAGATGTCATTTTCTATTTTCCTCAAAATGTCGATGTCAAGATTTGGTTAAAGGAAAATCGTAATTTCCGCATCAGGAAAGAACTTATATCCAATAACCGAAGAGAGAAAATAGATGTCATTTTTTATTTTCCTCAAAATGTCGATGTCAAGATTTGGTTAAAGAAAAATCGTAATTTCCCTATCAGGAAAGAACTTATATCCAATAGCTGAGGAGAGTGGCGAACTCATTAATATTTTTGGTGGGAATATCCGCTGGGATTTTGACCTATATAGGTAGAAAGTTAGTTCTCATGTTTGATTATCATAAATTATTCATTTTGTCATTTATTGATTTCAGGACCTGTCGACATATCACAGACAATGGGGATATATTTTTTTCAACACTTCATTTTATTTCTATAAAAGGTCACCAGTACATATTTATTGCAAACAAAAGCTTACAGTACATACATATGTACATATCATATAGCACGCTGCAACAAACTACTGATATTTTACATGTCAACAGCTACTGATATATCACACATCGACAACTATAGATATATTACATTTCGGGAGTTCTTCATATCTTGTCGTAGATTTGGAGATTATCAGATCGCCCATAAACGTCCTACACTCCAAAACATCATTCGTCGAACATGTTTCAGGTGTTCGAACATTTATGGGATCACAGCAGTTCCAAAGGCTTTAGTCCTTCGAGCTCTGGTATTGGTTGATATCCGTCTGGTTGTTTGTCAGGTTTCATTCGTCGCAAGGTGATGGAGATTCGTAGCTTGTTAACACTGGGTATGCAGTGTTTTACAAAATTTGCACCGTTCCCTTGGAATAGAAGAATTGATCCTCAGGTTAAAAGGACGCGGCATGTCCCTTCAAATTCATCGGGTCCCAAGATTCATATCTCTCTTCCGAATATCACGGAGCAGCGACTCATTAACGAGAGAGTACAAAATGGTCTTTCAAAATCATGACTGTCGATGTGAGGAGGGATACAATCCCCTTTATCATACATATTAATGATGCAGCTATAGGGAACACAACCTGCAGGTATGATCCCCCAAGTAACAAGTCGCCTGATAATTTGGATTATCACAACGGGTAAAGGGTCGACTTGTTCATGTCGTAGAATCCCAGGAAGATTTCCTTCTGTCTCTTGCATAGTTATAGCAACATCCGTATTGAATGGTTTGCCTACCCTCACCTCAAATCCATTTACTAGGTTCAGAATAGGTCCTCCTTCGAAGGCGTCCAGCCCTACCATGATCTCGGGCTTCTATGATGTGGTTGATGATAGCAGCTTGTTCAGTTTCATCAAATATTTTGGTAAAAAGTTTAAGACCATCCAGAATATTTATTGTTCTTTTGTTCACATATTTATATTGTTCGAATGTTCTCCACTCAATGGCGTGAATTCGTCGTATCTCTTCCTCCGAGTGATTCTTTTTGTCAGATACTCTTAAGTATTGAGCAGGTGTGACTGATGGTGGAGTGACGACTGCTTTGCCATCCTCTTTTTCTGTAAGGTCTAGATTTGTCGTTTCCGATATTATTTCCTCAAACGGAGTATTGATAGTTCGTGATTTTAATTGACTCATATCTTCCATGTCTTGTTTCTCTCGTAATTGTTTTTATCGTTTTAGTCGTTTATTACGATTTCGTCTTTACGATATGGTGAATCCTATCGTTGGATTTTTGGTTCCTGACGTTAATGCTCCTTGTACCGGTGCAGTCATGAATTCTGCTTCATCTGAGCTATCACTGATTGTAAAGTCATATTCTTCGGGTTGTCGGAGTTTGAATTCTATTAAAGGTGTTTGCAGATTAACCTCACTGTGATTCACCAGATAAAGTAACGATCCATGATATATGGATTCAACCTGCAACAGGTTGACATCAAAGTGAACTCTGGTCCCCGCGTCTATATGTCGACGGTCCAAGGCAAAAGTCATATTATTTCGGAATGAGAAAAATAATCTGTCTTCAGGCATCTTTCCTGAAAATATCAAGACAAAATATTATTTTAGATTTTTAAATGTTCGTTTAACAAATGAAAGAGATGTCACAAAACATCAAAGATGATTTTTGAAAGGAGAATTTATTGTCCCAGTTTATAAATAAGTCTTTATTCATTTCTTTTTTTTTATGTCACATAGTATTTCTTTAGAAAACGCCCATTGATTGGAGGTAGGATTCTTTCTCCTTGACAATCCACCAATTAGTAGGATCCTCCGAAATATGTCTTTTCGATTACATATAGACCTACCCATATCGGTTCGAATTTGTCACCTATCTTTCGATGAGCTAGTATAGGTCTTCGAAGAACTAAAACTAATTCACCGATTTGAAAGGTTCTAGGGAGAACTAGTTTGTCGTGAGCTCGTATCATCTTTGCTTGATACAATTCAAGATTTTGTTTGGCTTGCAGACGTTTGCCCTCTAAATTTTCAAGTTCTTCAAGTCACAACTTGACATTTTCTTCTTCAGTTATTTTATCCGTTATTGCGATTCTGAGAGAAGGAATTTGGACTTCTAGAGGCAGAATGGCTTCAGAACCATATACCAAAGCAAATGGTGTAGACCATGTTGGAGTTCTGTATGTAGTTCTATAAGCCGATAAAGCTTCTATTAGTCATTCATGCCACTGTCTCGGGCTATTACTTAATGTCTTTTTCAAGATTTGAACCAATGTTTTATTGAAAGCTTCAGCTAATCCATTAGCTTTAGGGTAATAGATTGTGGAATATCTCCAGTCAATCCCATGTCTCTGGATAAAGTGATTCATTTTTGTGTTTTTGAAGGCCAATCCATTGTCTGATATGACTCTTCGAGGAATCCCAAATCTATAAACGATATGTGTTTTAAAGAAGTGGAGAACTTGTTCTGCCTTGAATTCTCGGAGGGGTATTACTTCTGGCCATTTAGAAAAATAGTCAGAAGCTGCCAGAATAAATTTATGGCCCTTGGAGGATGGAGGATCTATAGGGCCCACTATGTCAGTACCCCAGCATTCAAATGACCATGATGCAATAGTTGGGTGTAGGACATTTGGAGGTTGATGTAAAACTACTTCATGTATTTGACATTGATGACATTTCTTTGCAATGTCAAGACAGTCGATCATCATTGTTGGCCAATAATAACCCATTTTTTTTTTATTTTCATTTTGGGCCCAGATTGATGTGCACCACATAAACCTAAATGAACTTCCTTAAGAATCTCTTGAGCTTCAATTTGGTTTAAACATCTTAACCACATTTGATCAAAAGATCGTTTGTAAAGAACATTATTTATTAGAGCATATGATAACGCTCTTTGTTTAATTTGGTTGGCAATAGAACTATTTTCAGGTAATTTTCCAGTTTGTAAATATTGGATGATTGGTTGTCGCCAATCATCCTTCTCGTCACTTATTGTCATTGTCATATTTTTACCGATTTTATGCAAATTATCCATATCAATTTGAGAAAGAACTTGTCGTCCTTTTATTGAAATCGGTATGTCATCTTCTTCTGGACACTCAAATTCCTTCGCAAGTTTTGCTAGAGCATCCGCTAGAGAGTTGTCTCGTCTCGGGATTAAGAAAAATGTTACATCAGGAATTTGTTAAAGTAATTTCAGAGTGTAACGAGAATATTGTTCAAGTCATGGTTTCAAAATTTTGTATTTGCCAGCAATTTGATTGATAATTAACTGGGAATCTCCGTAAATATCAATATTCTTAATTTCCATTAATATTGTCAATTCTAGACCGGTTATGAGCGCTTCATATTCGGCTTCATTATTCGTGCATGGTTCTGTCAAATGATAGGAAAAGGGCATCATCATTTTGTCTGGAGTAATGAAAATTAATCGTACTTCGGCTTTGCCTGGTATGATTGTATGTTTATCTTTGTCTTTCCATGCAGACGATGCTCCGTCAAAGTAGAGTTCCCATCGTTACATGTTAGAATTCATTACTTCTGATATTTGTTCATCAGGTAGATCGTCATTAAGGGGTGATCCCGCTGGAATTGGGTGTGCCGCTAAGAAATCTGCTAGGATTTTTCCTTTAATAGCATGTAACGGTACAAATGTTATGTAGAATTGTAACAAGATCATTGCCCATCTTGCTAATCTCCCAGAAAGTGTCGGTCGTGTTATTAAATATTGTAACGGGTTAACTCTTGAAATAAGAGTTACATTATGAGAAAGCATATAATGTCTTAGCTTTTGAACTGTGAAGATCAAGGCTAAACAATGCTTCTCAATTGTCATATATTTCATTTCCGTTGGAACTAGAAAACGACTCAAATAGTATAACGCATTTTCTTTTCCTTCATCATTTACTTGTGCTAGTAAAGCTCCAAGTGAATTGTCCAATGTCGCGGTGTAAAGGATTAAAGGTCTTTTTAATACAGGGGCTGCTAAGACAGAAGGGGTTGTCAAATATTGTTTAATGTCTTCAAAGGCATGCTGGCATTTTTCATCCCAGACAAATTTGTCATCTTTTCTAGTAAGGGCAGTAAGGGGTTGACATCTACCCGATAGATTAGAAATGAAACGTCGTATATATGCTAATTTTCCTTGAAAGGATCTCAATTGAGTTAGATTTTTAGGAGGAGGCATATTTAGGATAGCTTCAATTTTGAGAGGATCAATTTCTATCCCACGATGTCGAACTACAAATCCTAAAAATTTTCACGAAGTGACACCAAAGGCACACTTTAAAGGGTTTATTTTAAGATTATATCGTCGTAGTCGTTCAAAGACAATTCTCAAATCGTATATATGATCGTCTTTTTGTTTACTATTGACAACCAGATCGTCGACATAACATTCGACTTTATTATGTATTAGTTCATCAAAAATCTGTGTCATGGCTCTTTGATAGGTTGTACCGACATTTTTTAGTCCAAATGGCATAACCTTATAACAATATATGCCCATGGGTGTTCAGAAAGCTGTATTTACTTCGTCTTCCGAAAACATTTTTATTTTGTTATATCCTGATGATCCATCAATGAAACAAAATATTGCATATTTTGATGCAATATCAACCATTAATTCAGGAATTGGTAAAGGAAATTCATCTTTTGGACATGCTTTATTCAAGTCCCTGTAGTCTATGCAGACTCTTATTTATCCATTTTTCTTTTTAACCGGCACCACATTGGCTAGCCATGTTGGATAATTCTCTTCTCGTATGAAGTCAGCTTCTATCAATTTCTTGACTTCTGCAATGACTTGTTGCTCTATCTCGACACGCATCCTTCTTGGAGCTTGTTTAACTGGGTTTATGATTTGGTCTATCCCGAGTTTATGGACTGCAATTTCTGGAGATAAACCAAGCATTTCGTCATAAGTCCAAGCAAAACAGTCTTTATATTCCATCAACAATTGAGTTATGTCTTTTATTTCCTCATCATTAAGGAATGAACTAATAAAAGTCTGTTTTGGGTTTTCATTAGTTCCTAAATTTATTTCTTTTAGTTCATCAATTGTCAATTTAATTTCTTCTTCCAACTCCGAGGGAGTATTTTCAATTGGAAGATCAGGCAATGTTTCAGAATCACATTCTTCTGTGACGGTCAAACAAAATTCTGTATAATCTAATGGTCCCAAAATTCCAAATCCAACACATTTTCTAGAGTTAGAATTCCGTCTATTATCATTCCATATTTGTTCAATGAAATGCGGTTGTTTTAAAGACCATTGTTTAAGCATTAAACTATTTTGAATGAATTTTCGTGCCCAAGGAGAATACAACTCAAAAGGAATTTTCATTGATTGTGGAAGATTTTAATCTTCTATTTTTACATCATTTTTAGTACAAGAAGAAGTAGAGCCAAGTCTAAACTTAATTGGCTTTTTTTCATCATTATATACTTCTTTGACTATTAGATTCTCAATCTTAACAGTAGAGATTGGAGTTAGAGTCATCGAATGTATATAATGATTGATTTTGTCATACATAGATTCAAATTGTTTCTCTTTGTCTTCTTCTTCTAGAGATATTTTGAAATGGGGTTCCTTTGCAACCACAGATGTCATTTCTTCTTCAGAATCCAGGTGGATTTTGAACTTCAGTGGTTTCTTCATTATGACAATTGGATCTTCTCTCCTTCGTCCTCGTTCTCGGCCTCGACCTCGAGTGCGAGTCTGACGGAAACTAGTCTCTTTTGTCTTTATTGAAGCAAAATCCTTTTCATTTACTTTCTTTTCTTTGTTCTTTTTTTCCATATTTACCGTTGTCTCTTTGGAAGATATTGTTTTATTTATAGGAGTATAATATGTTGCATCTTCATGTATACCGATTTCATGGATTGAAAACGGTTGCAGATCTCCTATAATACGAAATTCTTGTCCGTTTCGTAAATATTTGATACATTGATGTAATGAAGAGGGTACCATTTTATATTCATGGAGCCATGGTCTTCCAAGTAAGGCATTAAAAGAGGTGTCCGAATCAATAATATGAAATTTTGCTGTCGTTGCTAAGTCGGCTATTTTTAAGAGCAGTGTTATTGATCCAAGGGCCTGTTCTCCTTGTTGATTGAATCCTCTTAACATCATTGTATCTCTTGATAGTTGAGAGGCATCAATGTCTAAGTATGCAAGAGTTCTTAGATTCATAATGTTGATTGAAGCACCTGGGTCAATAAGAACTCTCGAAAGTATCGTGTCATTGATGTTTACTGCAATATATAGTGGACGATTATGTTCAGTTGTTCCGAGCAACAAGTCATTGTCAGAGAAGGTAATCTTTGTTGATTCCTCTAATGAGTAAGCTTCATTTTGGGTAGTACTAGCAAGTTGAGTTAAGCAAATGTCAGTGTCCGAAAGGGCCTTGATTAATGATTCTCTCATTTCTTTGGAAAGTATGAGAGCGTCATAGATGCTTAATTTTGCAGGTAATTTTCTCAAATGGGCCGAGTACATTATAATCCACCTTATTGTGAAGATCATCCTTATTTTCTTCAGAAGTTCGGGGATATATTGGAGGAATGATCTTATCTGGTGTAATTATTTGTTTTTCTTTTTCTTGTGGAATCATCCTAGGAGGTAAGATTTTTCCACTTCTCAAGTTAATTTCAATTATTTCCTCAGGTTGATTATTCGATTCATTTGTTTCTGAATCCGAAGATTCCAATTTTATAGAGATCGGAATTCCTTGTAATTGAAGCGTAGCAATGTCATCTTCATTTGTGTCGTTGTCAGATTTCTCATTTTCATTTTCATTATTTTGGTTGTCTTTAGATTGATCATATACAATTTGAGTATTGTCTATAGGGTTAGAATTCAAATGGTCATTCTCAGAAGCATCATCCATAATAGACAAAAACTACGCAAAACTAGGATTGTTATTATTCATGGTAAAAGGAAAGTCATACAAAGTTATTGGCTTGAGGATTTTTCGTCCTTCGGCCGACATAACAATCCTAGTACAAGAGTGGAATGAACTAGAAGGTACAAAAGGAGTTGCAGCCCCTATGTCTGGAAGACCGCTAATCTTTTTCATTTTCTTGATTTTCTTTTTCTTTTCTCTCTTGGGAGATTTTGTAACTTGGTATTTAACAAAGATCTCTTCAGAAATGCTATCCTTGTTTTTAGGATTTAGTTCATCTATCGAAATCATATTGATTGATCCCTTTTCAGGTTCTTTCAAGTATTCTTTCTGGATGACTATATTTCCATCTTTTAAGTTACACTCTAACCAGTCTTTGAAGACAAAATATTCTTCAATTTTATGTCCGAGCATCCTATGATAAGGGCAATTATTAGGATTGTCCTTCATGTCAATTTCTGCTGGCCTCTTAGCTTCTGGTAGCTTAAATTCAGGTATTTTAAGCAAGCTACGAAATATTTTGCTGACGGCCTTTGTTTTAAATGAATATACTTTATTCATTCTCTGAGCCATTGTTTTCTTTTTAGTTGATACTGGGATTGGTTGTTGAAGTTGTAATTAAGGTGACGTCTGTGATGTCGAAGGATTTTGTCATTGCTTCTTTTGCTCCGGTTGGATTTGCATCACCTGTTTGCCTTTTTCAGCAATATTCCCAAGTTTCTTTTCAAAAGTTTAGATAGTCTTTGTCTTTTCAGTTTTCTCCATTACACTCATCTGCTTAACCTCTTCCTGAAGATTGGCAGCTTTACTGAGTAATTTTTCAAAAGTTTTTATCGTAAATCCTTTAAGCATAAAAGCTATAGGACCATGGATATTTTAAAGCAATATTCCAACAGCATGTTGTTCTTGTAACTGTGGCTCACATTTCACGCTGAGATTTCTCCAGCGTAAAATATAATCTACCAAGGTTTCTCCTGGTTTTTGTTTTTCTACCACCAGATCACCAATAGTGGTATGATGTTGTGCTCCTGCAAAGCGTTGAATAAAAAGGCTTTCAAGCTCTATAAAGGTTTTGACACATCCATTGGGAAGTTCTGTATACCAGTCGAAGGCAACTCCCGTGAGACTGTTAACAAATTGTTGAAATAAGAGAGCATCATTTCCTCCAGCATTACAGCAGCTTGCTCTAAAATGTGCCAGATGTTGTCAGGGATTTCCCGTTCCATCGAACATTTTAAAGATAGGAGGAACAAAACCCTTAGGATATTGAACAGAATCACATTTCTCTGGGTATGGCCTACCCTTTGGAGTTAATGCTCCAGCTTTGCCTGAGCCATCTTTTCTTTAATTTTCTGTTCCACTATTTTTGTAATGTCCTTTTCTGGAGTTTCGTTATGAGGAGAATTCTTTCTCTTTCAAGTGCTTTCCTCGACATCCATTATTTCTTCTCTGCTTTCAAGGATGTGAATAGCCTTCGGTCTAATGATTTCAATAGCTGGAGAAGGGTCTACTGGTGGTTTTTGCAAAGTCGCTACCAGTTCTTCCATTCTTTGTTCAAGACGACTTATTTGTTCATCTCATTGTCGTATTACCTCTCGCAATTCCTCTTCATTTGATTCTCGTGCTAAGGAAGTAGATCGGGTTTCTACCATGTTAACACTGGCAACATTCTCATTGGAACTGTCAGAAGTATTTTTCCTTTCATGTCCTGAAAGTTGTTTAATATCTTCTTTTAATTTCTTTAATCTTTCTTGAAATAATTTTGCAGAATGTTTTCTGCAAATCTCCTCTTGTGAACTATTTGCAGGAGTATCGGTGGTATTAGAATTCCTTTCAGATGATTTTCGCCTCCATACATTATTTTTAAGTACTGGGCGAGAACTCTCAGGTGGTGTATCATATCCGGTATAAGGACAATTTGCTTTTTGTAACATCTGGACCAAGTCCGTCATTTTAGCAGTGGTATCTTCTGCTTCTGACCTTAATTTGTCATATCGAGTTTTGTCATTGGTGACCACTACATCTTTTATTCTAGAGCCCAATCGAAATTTTACTGGCACTCGAACACAATGTTTATCAATTGGGAATTGATAATCAGTTTCTTGATAATCAGAATTTTCCATTGCTAAAATTCTATTTTTCATGGTGTTGGAGACTGCACAACCCATTTTATCTAATAACTTAGATAATGAACATTTTTCTTTTCGTGTTAATCTCTTAAACACTGAATGTACAGCATGAAATGGAGGAGATCTTTTAGGTTGAAACGAATTGTCAGTATATTCAACAGGAATTGGAATATATTAATTTTCATCTAAAAAGGAAGGATTTTAAAAAATATTCTGTTGACATTCAGGTGTTTCAAAATTATCATTTTCATTCCACCTTTTCTTTCTTTTGAATGAAGGAGTTCTATGAACGTTCCTCGAAGAAGATCCGATTTCATACATAGGTGATGGTGGAACATCATCTTCATCGTAAACTTGTTTTCCTTTCTTATCACTCTGTCTTTTCATTTCTTCAAGGATGTAAGGTTCTTTAGGTGTATATTTAGGTAAATTATCCGTAAAATTCAGAAAGTCTTCATAAGGTTGCAAGTCAAATTCTTGAAAAGATTGAGTATCAACTTGATATGGATTATCTAATATGAATTCCGTTTCACTAAATAATCCATAATCACTGTGATAAAAAGGAGGATTTTCCTCTATTGGTATCTCAAAGTCTTGAAAGTAAGAAAAGATTGAATTCGGAGAATCCAATGCGATTTTTCTGTAATTTCAAGAAAAGCAAAATATTATTGACTTATTTATAAACTGGGAACTTTTTATTTTCAAAATTTTGAAATGAAAACAAATGATAACAAAAGATGAGAAGAAAGATTCTCCCCAGCGAAGTCGCCACTCTTTGATGGTGATGGAAATAATAATGGTGTCGGTTGTCATCATGTCATCGCCGTCAATTTCTATATCATGTCAATGTCAAAGAGTCGCCATCTAATATTAGCCTAGTTTCATTCATATAAATCCCATGAAGGATTTAGAGAATTTTTAGGACTAACAATAGAAAATGATGTTTATGATAATTCTTATATGAGGATATTCTAGAATAACATATTCTAGAATTTTCATATTAAGAAAATCATGGTAAACCAGAGATTTTTATTTTGGGTTCTTTTAGATCTCCTATAGAGGTAAGCCTCTATAGTTTATTACATCTTAAAAAAATTTTAATTGTTTAAGAAAACTTTTGATTAATGTTAATCATTTGTTTTCTCAGAATTTATTTTAAGGAGAGATGTACCCACTATCACTCCCAAATGTCGTTATAAAGGTTCTGGTTGTGTTGTCAATGTTGTTGATTTGTTGAAAAATTTCAGGTTATATGTCTAACCTAAAAGTTTTGGTTTTCGTTTTTGTTGTCAAAAAGTTTCAGGTTATATGTCTAACCTAAAAGTTTTGGTTTTTGTTTTTGTTGTCAAAAGTTTCAGGTTATATGTCTAACCTAAAAGTTTTGGTTTTGTTTTTGTTCGCCTAGATTGTCGTCTTGCAAAACAGAGTTAGCACATCCTATAACATGCAAAGAAAATCTAAACGGAATTTCTTGCTTTTACTCTGCAAAGAAAACATTATCAGAATCATCACAGAATATTTGGATATGTCTTGGATGTGAGTTTATGTCGAATTATTTTGAAATGTCAAACCTTTTTTTGTTGATTATGTCAATTTTGATTTAAAATGTTGAATTTATATCTTGATATTAAATGATGAATTAACTTGAGTTCATGTTTGTCTGAACTCTAAATTAAAAAGGTTTGAAATTAGATTCAATATTGATTGAATTAACTTCGGTTCATGTCTGGTTGAACCTAAGTTAGATTCAATGTTGATTGAATCTATCTGAACTTAAATTGAAATTAGATCCAATATTGATTGAATTAACTTGGATTCATGTCTGGTTGAACCTAAGTTAGATTCAATGTTGATTGAATCTATTTATCTTGTGTTCATGTCTGTTTTGAACTTAAGTTAAAAGATTTGAAATTAGATCCAATATTGATTGAATTAACTTAGGTTCCTGTCTGGTTGAACCTAAGTTAGATTCAATGTTGATTGAATCTATTTAACTTGAGTTCATGTCTGTTTGAACTTAAGTTAAAAGATTTAAAATTAGATCCAATATTGATTGAATTAACTTGGGTTCCTGTCTGGTTGAACCTAAGATAGATTCAATGTTGATTGAATCTATCTGAACTTAAGTTGAAATTAGATCCAATATTGATTGAATTAACTTGGATTCATGTCTGGTTGAACCTAAGTTAGATTCAATGTTGATTGAATCTATTTAACTTGAGTTCATGTCTGTTTGAACTTAAGATAAAAGATTTGGTTCATAATAGATTTAATTAAGTTTTAAGTCTTGTTTAAATAGGACTTAAAGGTTAATCCAGTCTAATAAATTAGACTCGATTAGATTTGCAGACCATCTAAGTCCCTTTTTTATAAGACTTAACTTTTAATTAAGTCTATTTAAAGTTAGACCTAGACTTAGGATTGGGCTTAAGCCGGGGTTTAGTTTAGATTCAAGTTAGGTTGAATCTAAGGCTTAAATTAGACTTAGGTTTATATCGTGTTAAACCTAAGTATAGTTTGACTTAAGCCTAATATGGGTTAGACTTAAATTAAATTTTGAGTTTAGATTAAGTTAGGTCCAAGTCAGGTTGAACCTAGACTTAAGGTCGATTTAAGTTCAATACGGATTGAACATAAGTTAATGTTTGACTTGGATTAAATTAGGTTCTAGTTGGATTGAACTTAAGTTTAGTTCAATTTAAGTTAGGTTCAATATGGGTTGAACCTAATGTTTCAAGTTATGTTAGGTTCTGTGTGGGTTGAACCCAATATTTAGGTTAACTTGAGTTCAAGTTAAATTGGACTCAAGTTAGATTAGGTTTAAGTTAGGTTCAATGTAGGTTGAACTTAAGGGTTGGGTTAACTTGAGTTCAAGTTAGGTTGGACTCAAGTTAGATTAGGTTTAGGTTAGGTTCAATGTAGGTTGAATCTAAGGTTTATGTTAACTTGAGTTCAAGTTAGGTTGGACTCAAGTTAGATTAGGTTTAGGTTAGGTTCAATGTGGGTTGGAACTAAGGTTTAGGTTTAAGTTAGGTTCAATGTAGGTTGAACCTAAGGTTTGGGTTAACTTGTGTTCAAGTTAGGTTAGACTCAAGTTAGATTATGTTTAGGTTAGGTTCAATGTAGGTTGAACCTAAGGTTTAGGTTAACTTGAGTTCAAGTTAGGTTGGACTCAAGTTAGATTAGGTTTAAATTAGGTTCAATGTAGGTTGAACCTAAGGTTTGGGTTAACTTGAGTTCAAGTTTGGTTGGACTCAAGTTAGATTAGGTTTATGTTTGGTTCAATGTAGGTTGAACCTAAGGTTTAGGTTAACTTGAGTTCAAGTTAGGTTAGACTCAAGTTAGATTAGGTTTAAGTTAGGTTCAATGTAGGTTGAACCTAAGGTTTTAGTTAACTTGAGTTCAAGTTAGGTTGGACTAAAGTTAGATTAGGTTTAGGTTAGGTTCAATGTAGGTTGAACCTAAGGTTTAGGTTAACTTGGGTTCAAGTTAGGTTAGACTCAAGTTAGGTTATGTTTAAGTTAGGTTCAATATAGGTTGAACCTAAGGTTTGGGTTAACTTAAGTTCAAGTAAGGTTGGACTCAAGTTAGATTAGGTTTAGGTTAGGTTCAATGTAGGTTGAACCTAAGGTTTAGGTTAACTTGAGTTCAAGTTAGGTTGGACTCAAGTTAGATTAGGCTTAAGTTATTTTGGACTTGGACTAATAGGTTGGATTTGGGTCTAATTAAACCTTAGTTGATTAAGGTTTAATAATTAATTAAGTCTATTGTAGTAGACTTAATTGATTAAGTCTTACTTAGTTAAGACTTAATGGTTTAATTAAGTCTAATGAGTTAGACTTAATTAAGGTTTATCTCTTATTAAACCTTAGTTAGTTAAGGTTTAATGGTTTAATTAGGTCTAATGAGTTAGACCTAATTAAGGTTTAAGTTTAATTAAACCTTAGTTAGTTAAGGTTTTATGGTTTAATTAGGTCAAATGAGTTAGACCTAATTAGGGTTTAAGTTTGATTAAACCTTGGTTAGTTAAGGTCTAATTGTTTAATTAGGTCTAACGGGTTAGACCTAATTAGAGTTTAAGTTTGTTTAAACCTTAGTTAGTTAAGGTCTAAAGGTTTAATTAGGTCTAACGGGTTAGACCTAATTAGGGTTTAAGTTTGTTTAAACCTTAGTTAGTTAAGGTCTAATGGTTTAATTAAGTCCAATGGATTAGACTTAATTAGGGTTTAGGTTTGTTTAGACCTTAGTTAGTTAAGGTCTAATGATTTAATTGAGGTCAATGGGTTAGACCTAATTAGGGTTTAGGTTTGTTTTGACCTTAGTTAGTTAAGGTTTAATGGTTTAATTAGGTCTAATAGGTTAGACCTAATTAGGGTTTAGGTTTGTTTAAACCTTAGTTAGTTAAGGTCTAATGGTTTAATTAGGTTTAATTGGTTAGACCTAATTAGGGTTTAAGTTTGATTAAACCTTAGTTAGTTAAGGTTTAATGGTTTAATTAGGTCTAATGGGTTAGACCTAATTAGGGTTTAAATTTGATTAAACCTTAGTTAGTTAAGGTTTAATGGTTTAATTAGGTCTAATGGGTTAGACCTAATTAGGGTTTAAATTTGATTAAACCTTAGTTAGTTAAGGTTTAATGGTTTAATTAGGTCTAATGGGTTAGACCTAATTAGGGTTTAAGTTTGTTTAAACCTTAGTTAGTTAAGGTCTAATGGTTTAATTGAGTCTAATGGGTTAGACCTAATTAGGGTTTAGGTTTGTTTAAATCTTAGTTAGTTAAGGTCTAAAGGTTTAATTAGGTCTAATGGGTTAGACCTAATTAGGGTTTAAGTTTGTTTAAACCTTAGTTAGTTAAGTTCTAATGGTTTAATTAGGTCTAATGGGTTAGACCTAATTAGGGTTTAAGTTTTATTAAACCTTAGTTAGTTAAGGATTAATGGTTTAATTAGGTCTAATGGGTTAGACCTAATTAGGGTTTAAGTTTGTTTAAATCTTAGTTAGTTAAGGTCTAATGGTTTAATTAGGTTTAATGGGTTAGACCTAATTAGGGTTTAAGTTTGATTAAACCTTAGTTAGTTAAGGTTTAATGGTTTAATTAGGTCTAATGGGTTAGACCCAATTAGGGTTTAAGTTTGTTTAAACCTTATGTGTAAGAAGGTTAATTAAGTTTAATATGTCTTTGTTCTTAAGCTTAATTAAAAGTGTTGATTTTTTGTATTTAAACCTAATTTAGGTAAGGTTTAATGGGTTAATTAAGTTTATTATGTCTTTAAACTTAATTAAAAGATCTAATTTTTGATTAATTAAGTTTAATTTGTCTTTAAACATTATTAAGATTTAATTTTTATATTAAACCTAATTTAAGTAAGGTTTAATCAGTTAATTAAGTTTATTATGTCTTTGAACTTAATTGAAAGGATTTATTTTTGATTAATTAAGTTTAATATGTCTTTAAACTTAATTAAGATTTAATTTTTATATTAAACCTAATTTAAGTAAGGTTTAATGAATTAATTAAGTTTATTATGTCTTTAAACTTAATTAAAGGATTTAATTTTTTATTAATTAAGTTTAATATGTCTTTAAACTTAATTAAGATGAAACCTAATTTAAATAAGGTTAAATGGGTTTAAATATTGTTTTAAACTTAGTTAAATTCAATTTGGTCATTTTAGACTTAAATGAAATTTCTCGTTAGTCTATCATAGACTAAAACAATTTTCTAACTTTGATTGTTGATGAAAATAGGTTCAATTTTTAAAAGGGTATTTTTAGGATTGAAATTAATTAATTAATAAATGATTTTAACCCTAAATTTCAAAATACCATTCAAAATGATTTCTATGACTTAGAAATAATTTTCTTAGGGTTATTGTCTGTTGCCCTATCATTTCTAGTCATTTGCATTTTTATTTTTCTTAATTTTCAATTTTTACAATTATTATTTGGAATAATTACAAAGAAACTTGAAAATTAGATAAAAGTGTCCTAGACATATTTTCTGTCCTTGGAAAAATTATGGAAGGTCCCTAAGAACATGAAGATAAATGCCTCAAAGTTTCATAATTTTTTTATTTATAAATAATTTTTAATAATTAAAATACACCAAAGAGTATTTAATTAATTAAAAATTAAATACTGAGAATAAAATTATGATTTTGGTCTCATAATTTTCTCCTCTTCAAGAGCTTTCCAGAGGTATTTTTATTTTATTTTTATGACCTCTGAATAAAAAGATATTGATTTTTGAAGTTTTTAAGGTTTTAATGATTTTTTTTAATACCGCACCGCCAAAACTCACCTCCCGCCGACGCGTGTCCTCGGACGCGTCGAATGGGCGGGAGGATCCGCTGCGAGGGCCGAACAGCGGACACCTGCGGGGCACGATCCGCGTCGTCCATCCCTAAGGCGCGTGATCGGACGGCCGAGATAATTCGGATAAAAATCCAAATTATTTCGAGCCATTAAAATTTAAACCTCAATATCTCACTCATTTCTTTAAGAAATTGAGTGATTTTTTTTAAATGATCATCTGGATGAAAAGTATCCATCCATACGGTGATGATACACTTCTGGACTAGTATAACACATCATATATCGAAAACATTATTTTTTTTGTAAAGAAAAATTTCATACCTTTGCCATAAGCAAATCAAGCTAGATCAGACCTTGTGATTGCCTTCTAAGACTCCAATAGCAAGTTATTGTTGCAGCAATTTGATCCAGAAGTCGGGCTTGGGGAGGAATTTTGATAAATTGGGGCTGTTTTTGAAATTTGATCAAATTGGCTCAAATGGGCTCAAACTATGGCTTGAATTTGATCCTAAAAGATATTTGGTACTCTTAGGAAGACTTTTTATGTTGGGAGCAGGTGGATTTGGGCAGCCTATAGTTCTGCCTAATTTTTTTCTTCTTCTTGCTATTTTCGGCCAAGGGGTCCTATTTATAGCTAGGGGAGGTTATGGCTTAACTTAGGATGTTCTAGGGGAGTCGTTACCTCCTCTATCAGCCCATAGGATGAAAGAATTGGCTGAAGATAGGCATTGATAATTCTCCCTAAGTTTTCCATGATGATCTTCATTGTTTTGTCTCTCATCCATTGGCTCATGTGGGAGGTGCATGGTGAGCTGCCTTTACTCTTCTTAGGGAGCTTACACCTCATCTTTTAAGCTTGGCAAATGGTGACACACAAGCTCACCCCTCATCATTGCTTCTAACCATGGTAAGGGGGGTTCATGCATGGTTTTCCCTTCCATTGGATGGCTTGGGAGGTGGGTGTTGAGGCCTCATGTTGGCCGGCCACCTCCTGGATAAATGAGGGTTAGGGTGAAGGAGAGAGTGACACCTCACCCCATGCATGATGATGGTTATAAACCCATGGCTAAGTGGTCTTAAAGTGGGCTTAATTAAGCCTTAAGATGAGTTTAAATTAATTAATTATGAGGAGGTTGTATGTCATTTCATTTCTTTTTAATTTCCCATTTTAATTAATTATTTTATTAATTAAAATTGTTGAGAAATATTTAATTAACCAATTTATTAATTAAAAATAATTTCAATTTAATTAATTGATTAATTTTATCATTTTTATGATTTTATGATTTTAATTTAATTTTCATTTTAATTAATTATGTCATTTCATTAAAATATTGAAAATTAAATCATTAATCATTTTAATTAATCAAAATAATTTTGAAATTAATTATTTGATAAACTTTATTGTTTTTATTTCATTTTTATCTATTTTAATCAAAATAGATAGGTGTTGACCAATTTTGACCTAGGTTGACCTAAGTCAGCTCAAATTGATCAATTTAATTTTAAAATGTCCAGTACTTGTGATTTTGTCATTGTAGGGCTTTAAATGTGTTATTGGGTCAAGAGGTTGACATATGGGGTCAACAGGGTAGGTCATTAGGTCTGGTTTGACCAATTTGACCAAAGTTAACTTTTTAGGTCAAAAGGTTGACCTATGGGTTCAACAGGGTTGGTCAGTGTGTATGGTTTGACCATTTGACCAAAGTTGACTTTTTAGGTCAAAAGGGTGACCTATGGGGTCAACAGGGTTGGTCAGTGGGTCTAGTTTGACCAGTTTGACCAATGTTGACTTTTTAGGTCATAAGATTAACCTATGGAGTCAACAGGGTTGGTCAGTGGGTTTGGTTTGACCATTTTGACCAAAGTTGACTTTTTAGGTCAATAGGGTGACCTATGGGGTCAACAGGGTTGGTCACTAGGTCTGGTTTGCCCATTTTGACCAATGTTGACTTTTTAGGTCATAAGGTTTACCTATGGGGTCAACAGGGTAGGTCATTGGGTCTGGTTTGACCATTTTGACCAATGTTGACTTTTTAGGTCATAAGGTTGACCTATGGGGTCAACAGGGTAGGTCATTAGGTCTGGTTTGACCAATTTGACCAAAGTTGACTTTTTAGGTCAAAAGGTTGACCTATGGGGTCAATAGGGTTGGTCAGTGGGTCTAGTTTGACCATTTGACCGAAGATGACTTTTTAGGTCAAAAGGGTGACCTATGGTGTCAACAGGGTTGGTCAGTTGGTCTGGTTTGACCAATTTGACCAAAGTTGACTTTTAGGTCAAAAGGTTGACCTATGGGTCAACAGAGTTGGTCACTAGGTCTGGTTTGACCATTTTGACCAATGTTGAATTTTTAGATCATAAGGTTGACCTATGGGGTCAACAGGGTAGGTCATTGGGTCTGGTTTGACCATTTTGACCAATATTGACTTTTAGGTCAAAAGGTTGACCTATGGGGTCAACAGGGTTGGTCACTAGATCTGGTTTGACCATTTTGACCAATGTTGACTTTTTATGTCATAAGGTTGACCTATGGGGTCAACAGGGTAGGTCATTGGGTCTGGTTTGACCATTTTGACCAATGTTGATTTTTTAGGTCATAAGTTTATTGACTCATTGTAAAATGAGGTCAACAGGAAGATGGGTAACCATTACTCCTTCTAGGATTAACGAGTTATTTTCAATCGAAAATACACCTGTTTATCATTATTCCAATTTTGTCCCAATGAGGAATAATATGAATGAAATTTATCGATACTTGACTGATGAGCTAGAAGATTGGGAAATGAGAGAACACAGGTATGTAAACTTTTTTGCATCACTTCTAAATCTTGTTTCTAAGCACTGGCACTTCTTCATTTCTCCAAAGTTGCTACCAACTATGCGAATTAGTAAAGTTACTCCTGAAGGTGCTATTCTGAATTACTGCATTCAAATGGGGCTGCCTATTGATGTTGGTTCAATAATTGTGAAGTCTACTTTAGGTCTTATTATTAATCAAAACATTCATGGGCTTGGACATCCTTCTACAATCTTCGCACTATGCAGTCAATTCCAAGTTTCATATGAAGCCTGGGAAAAGGTACTTCTGCCCTGGAAACCTTTAGATCCTACTAATATATTTCCTACATTGGATAATGATAGCAATACTAAAGAAGTTGAGGAGAGATCATCACGATGTATTTCAACCCTGAGGCCCTGGACTAATAAAACTAACATGATATTATGGAGACTCTCAAGAGTAGATAAAAAGTTGGAGAATGTGATGACATCAATCAATAACCTCTCAGATCTGTTTGATCATATTGATTGGAGGATAAAGGAACAATTTGATCACTCTGGACACCTGGAAGCGAGTTTTATACGCCTTATGAGGAAGAAAGGTTGGATTGAAGAAGATTCTACTGAAGAATTTCTTTTCAGGCCATTCTATAATCTCTTTGTTCTTTCACAATCCATGGGTGACATTAGAGAGGAGTTGAGTACTGATACTGACGAGTAAAGGACGTTCACTATTATGTGTTATGTTTCTTTGTTTTGAATTTGTGTTTATGTGTGTTTACTTATTTTTAGATATTTTGATCTCTGTATAGAGGAGATATTGCACTATGTGTTTGTTTTGTTTCAACATTTTGTGTGTTGTGGTTTGGATTCCAACAATGAATTATTGTAGGTTGAGAAAATACCTTATTAGGTGGAATATTGTATTACTTGAATTTTATATATATTTAAATGTGTGTTGTTTGTGTTGAATAAGTTTATTTGAGTTAATTAACATCTAATCATAGTCAAAATTTGCTTAAAAAGATTAATCAGTTGTTAACGAGGCTTGAAATTAAGTAAAAAAATTTTGAAAGAAAAATTTTGAACTAACTCGCTGATGGCGCCCTCTATGCCGCCGACGGCGGCTTTTTACAGAAACTTTTGTGAATTAATTGAACTAGGCCACCGACGGTGAGATTTTTCCCTTTGACGTCGAGGATCTGAAAAAAGTTATATTTTGACCAGTCAACCGCACTATTCATCATCCCCAACGTCCTTAAACTTCAAAAAACTGACTTAGGGCTTGCTAGATCTTAGATTTTGAGCGATTTCAACAGTTTTTGACGCCAGATCTTAACTTCCCTTGGTAAGAGCTTCACTCCTATGAAAAAAAATTTTGCTTTTCACCGTGAATTTCTTCCACATTGAGGATTTTTGGGAAAATTTGAAAATGTGAAGAAGATCTATGGAAGAAATTCATGGAATGAGTTTTAGATTATCCTACGTCGTATTAGGAAGCCATTAAAGTGTTATTTTAGAATTTCGTTAAGATTTTCGCAATTTTGTTAGATCGAAAAATGGCTCCACGTCAGAAAAGATGCCTTGAAATTGACGAAACTCGGTTCATTAGTGCAAAAGTGCAGTCTAGATACAACTCTATCATAAAGGTAAAGACTTGTATTTAGGATCGAGTATTTGAGAATCTGGGAGGAGAAATAGAAAAGATAATTCAAGAGCGACACTGGGAGAATTTCTGTTACCATACGAACAAAGTTGCAGTGGAGGTAGTCAAAGAATTTTATGCAAATTTGACGTAGGCTGAAGATGCACCGATTAAGGTTAGAAGATTTTTTGTGGAATTCAAAGCTGCAAATGCTTATTACGAAGTGCAAGACCCCTATATCAATGAGTATGATACATTTGGCACTATGGAAGGCCCGCTCGAAGAGGTGATCGACTTTCTCACTGACGGGAAAGGAGTTTAGAAAATGAAGCAGCGAGAACGGGTAAACTTCCCTCTTTCTATGATGAATGCAAAATCTAAGGCTTGGCACTATTTTATCTGCTCTACTTTATTACCTACATACCATCATAGTGAAGTCTCTAGGGAAAGAGCTGTTCTGAATTTCTGTATTTAGAACAATAGAAGTATCAACGTGGGTAACATCATTTATAGAAGTATAGTAGCCATAGCCAGAAGTGAATCAGGAGAAGGATTAGGACATCCTGGATTAATTTATGCTCTCTGCCATTTATCTAGGGTAGAAGCAAGAGATGATGAAGAATGAGTTTACCCTATGAAACCCATTACAAAATTAAATATTAAGACTTATGAATCCTATGAGGGATGGAGATCAGGAACCAGGAGTGCTGCCCCTTCCACTAGTAGAGATATACCCTCTACCAGTTATGATCCTCCCACTTCGATGTCACCTACCCTCACTGATCTGATGAATGAGCTTACTTTACAGAGAAGGAACTTTGAAGAAAGATTTGATCGTATTGATCAAAGGATTAGAGGTTTGGAGCAGAGACATGATTATGATAATGAATATCTGCAGAGGCACTCTGATTTTGAAGCTTCGTATTATGATGCTGAAAGATGCTACAGAAGCGGGGAACTTGAAGTGATATTTCCTGAGTACCCTCGATATACTCGTTATCAGCCTAACCCACCACCACCAAACCAGGGAGATGAAGATGTAGTTTGGGATTTTGACATTTGATTAGATTCTTTGTTGTGATGTATTATATAGATGTTTGTGTTATGTTAGTTGTTTTGATTTAGTATTGTAGTTTTATTATGGTTGTTTACTTTTGTGTATTTTGATGTGGATGTTGGTTATTAAGGTTAGAATTGTGAGAGCTTTCTTTATTCTTCAGTTGATAAATGTAAATGTGATTAATAGAAACTCTGTGGATATTGTGTAATGTTTAATCCTATGTTTAGTATAAAAGTAATAGTATTAGTATTGTATGTGTATCTAAAAAATTTCTTTACCCCACATATTCTCTAATAATAGATGTGCCTAGAGAAATTTAGCAGTATAGGTAAAATGAAGAGAAAAGGCGAAGTTCCTGCAAAAATTTCAAAGGAACACTGGAGGAACTAAGGTATGGGATAATTTAAAGTATTTTTCTTTCACCCTACATGAAAAGATAGAAAAATTTAAGTTTGGGGGAGGGAAGAAAAACTAACTTAACTATTGCATATTCTCAATTAAATATTTTTCAAAAAATTTTTATAAAAATGATTTCATTTAGTGAGTTTAATTCAATTAACTAGAATTCATTTATTTAAGTGCTATAGAAAGTTTTAAGAAATATTTTTAGCGATTAATTTATTTGATAGATTAAGATATTTAGTTTAAGAGAATAAGATTATAGTTAACTATTTTTAGTAAAGAAAACTATATTTTTGAGATATTAAAAATCATAGGAATTTAGTTGAGAAAGAAAGAAGTGGAACTCAATGACGTGAAAACTATGAGGTATATATAGAGCAAAGAAATGTTTTAGAAATTTCAAATTTAAAGCGAGAAAAGTGAAGTTCAAAATCATTAACAGACTATCCAGATATAGTAATCCTCACTTAAGAAAAGAAAAGAAAAAAAAGAAAAAGGATTGAAAAGCAATCCCTGAAAAGAAAGAAAAATATTTTGGATTGAAGATCAATCCAAAAGAAAAGAAAAAGTAAGTGAGGAGAAGCTTGAGGATATGCCTTATCAAAAATTGGCTTCACTTGGATCTATCTAAAGGGTAAAATTTGATTACATTTCCGAACTTATATATATATGAATTAGGCTTTTGCTAATTGTATTTTCATGAATTTCTTATCATCTAAATATTCTGAGTAATTTAATATTACAATATGTAGTCATTCTTGAAATAAATAGAAGACTAGAATTCTTACACTTGATAACTAGATTGTCTTAAGTCTATCAAATTAAGTTAATCACTTGAAAATCTTTCTGACAAACTTTACTATAATCCTTATTTAAATTGATTCATAGTATTTTTTTTTGAATTAAAATTGTACTGCATGAAACCATTACTTTGATGTAGTACAAGGATTACTTGAGGACAAGTAAAAGTTAAGTTTGGGGGATTTTGATCAAAGAAAAATATAATGATAATTTAGTATTGATTTTGCAATAAAATAACTGATATAGCACTTTAAAGGAAGGTATTTCCTTTGTTTTTTTGTAGGAATGAAAAATTATCAAAGAAATGCAAAAAGGAACGAATTTGGAGCAAAAAGGAATAAAAGGGAAGAAATTTGAATTATCCCGCCGACGGCGAGGAATAGCCCGCCGACGGTGAGATTTTCCAGAGAATTCAGCCAATATTATATAGAAGCCCAACAATGGCGAGATCGAGCCTGCCGACGGCGAGACAGTTAAAAATGCCCTGCTTCTAGAAGCTCATCGACAGCCAGATTAAGCCCGCCGATGGCGAGACAGTTAATTGTTCACAGATTCATCGAATCAGGACGCATTTTGAAGAGGAGCTGAGGCAACCTTTGGAGAACTTCCTACATCTAAAAATAGGGAAAAAAAAGGGAGAGAAAAAATTCGAAGAGAGTCCACTAAAAGTCGAAGAGAGTCTACTAGAAGTAATTACAGAGTCTATTGAGTGTTATAGTAGAGTTTTATAGTGAGTTTAAGAGTTTTTAAGTGTAAAAATTGAGTGTGAATTGTATGAAAGGAAGAGACAAGGGAACTTCAAGGAGTCAACTGGGGGAGAAACTCGAAATAAGTTGTGTTTTTGTATTATTTTATATATGAAATTCAAGTGTTATTGTGTTCTTCCCATGCAGTCTGAGTAGTTCTATTTCCTTTCTCCTTATTATGAAATTATGTGAAATGGAAAATTAAAATTAATGTGCCTATAAAATTAAATAAATTGTGATAATCTTTAACTTAGATCTTAATTTGCTATCAATTTGGCCATTGAAATGTTAAAATCTGTTGTTTGCAACTAAAAGTTAAGATTACATCCAAGATTTAGGGATGTCAAAGTCCTTGAAAGGAGGGTGCAAATAAATAGGAAAATATTATTTATCGGGCGTAGAATTGGAGATTTTAGAGTGACAGGCTAAAATCCTCAATTTGGTCCAATCATTTGGGTGCTGAAGTGTATATGTTAGTCCTCAGGTGAGGGGAACGTGGGAGCTCCGAAGTGACAGCCAGTATCCTTCAAGCCTAGCCGCAGATTCAGTAAACAAACATAGGATAAGTCAACGTTCTTTATGCCTGGACCAAAGGGTAAAGAATAGGTATGGTCCTATTTGGCACAATACAATTAAATTAATTTGATTTATCCATTCACTTAATTCTCTTAACAAGGGGAAATATACTTTCTTATATTACATTTTCATAATCAATTGTAGTAGTAGTAGTAGTAGTAGTGGATAAATTTTAGTAAGATTTCATTTAATTTACGTATATGCGATGGAAGTTAGTTGGTTCGTAATCTCAACTTCCTTGTGGGATCGATAACCAGGACACTACTAGTGCCCTGTATTACTTGCACGATACGTATACTTGCATTGATAAAGGGTAGCTTAAATTATAATTATTTGCGCATATATTGAAAACTTAATTGCACCTGCACTAAAACTTCTTATTAAGCTAACCACTGTCACATCACAGTGTAGCAGTAAATCCCGATCGGAGTTTTGAATGCTGTAAGTCTTGCATCTTCTGGAGCCATCTTGATTTGAGTGTATCTTGACGATTCATCCATGAAGGAGAAAATTTTGTGTGACAATGCAATGTCTACCATTAATTCAGTTATTGGCAAAGGGAATTAATCTTTCGGACAAGCTTTATTTAGGTCCATGAAGTTAACACACACTCGGAGTTGTTCATTTTCCTTCTTTACTGGCACGACGTTGGCTAACCATGTCAAATATTGTTCTTCTCACACAAAATTAGCGTCTATTAATTTCTTTATTACTGTTGTAACTTGTTGTTCTATTTCCAGGCACATTCTTCAGGGAGCTTGTTTTACTAGCATTTTTCTATGATCCACTCCTAGTCAGTAAACTGCAACCTTAAGAGATAGTCCAGTCATTTCATCATAGCTCCAAGCGAAGCAATCTTTAAATTCTGATAGTGACCTGACCAAGTCTGTAACCTCTTCTTCGTTGAGCAGTGAACTTATTGATGTTGGTCGGGGCTGCTCCTAAGCCTCGACATTGATTTCTTTTAATTCATCGACTGTTGACTTGATTTCTTCTTCAAATTCCAGAGGAGCCTCTTCTATTGGTTGATCTTCATATTCACCATGGATGTTCAAGAAATCTTCCACTGGCTGACTAGTGACAACCATGCAAGATCCTGAGTCATCGATGAGTCCAATCGTACCAAACCAAAGAGCTTCTTTCAAGTTGAGTTTCTTTCCTTTTGTATTCCATAATTTTTAAATGATTGTAATTTATATTTTGGCATTTGCTTTGGTACATATTTTTGTTGAATTAGCTTTTGTACACAAGGTGAAAAGTAACCAAAAGGTAATTCCACTAATTCATTAGAATCATTTTCTTCAAGAGTTATTCAAGGTTCAGAAGTAGAAGGAGAAGCTTTATAAAACTTGATCGGTTTAAAACCATCATTATGGACTTCCTTGACATTCATACTCTCGTTTTTTGAGGATGGATCGGAGTTAGATTCATGGCTTGATTATTCTGATCATACATTGATTCATATTCGTCTTTTTTTGTGTCATCCGTAAAAATATTGAACTAAGGCTTCTTCTGAATTATCCTCATTATTTATTTATCTTCTTAGGAGCTTCCTTCTACTTCAATGCTAATCGTCGACTTCGTCCATTCAACAATCTGGTGAAATCTTCCTCGACAACGTCCCCAACCTCGACCTCGGATGCGTAGGCTAAAAGAACCTCCACCAACTCATTGTGAAGGAGCGGTGGGAGATCGTTGAACTGGAGCGGTATGGTCCCATTCTTGTAGTTCTTCTGAATTTTCTGTTCTACTTGTCACAATTTCTATTGAAACTATTGTTCACTTTGGGGGAGCATAGTAGGTGGCATCTTCGTGAATGTATACTTCATGTATTGAAAATGGTTTCAAATCTCCTTTAATGTAATGTTCTTGTTCGTCCTTATAGTATTTGATGAATTGGTGAAGTGACGACCGGACCATATTGTACTCGTGAAGCCACGGTCGACCAAGCAGGGTATTAAATGATGTATCTGCATCAATGACATGGAATTTTGCAGTTGTTACTAGATTTCCCACTTTCATTTCGAGTGTTATAGACCCGAGGGCACTTTCTCCTTTCTGGTTGAATCCTCTTAGCACCATTTTATCCATAGAAAGTTCTCAAGCATCGATGTCTAAGTAGGCTAGCATCCGTAGACTCATAATGTTGAGCGACGCTGTACCGAGTAGCAAATCTTCATCAGTGAAGGTTATGTCAGGATATTCTTTCAAAGTGCAAACTTCATCTGAGGATGTGCTAGCTAACTTTGCTAAGCAAATATCCAGTTCAAGTAGTGCCTTGAACAAATTTTCTCTCATCTCCTTTGAAAGGATCAGAGCATATTAAATGCTTAGTTTGGCTGGCAACTTCCT
This sequence comes from Papilionanthe hookeriana x Papilionanthe teres, assembly GCA_022702705.1. Classification (NCBI taxonomy): domain Eukaryota; kingdom Viridiplantae; phylum Streptophyta; class Magnoliopsida; order Asparagales; family Orchidaceae; genus Papilionanthe; species Papilionanthe hookeriana x Papilionanthe teres. Next base: position 129,284,073 of record CM040427.1, read on the forward strand.
AAGATGAGCTAGCACGTTGTAATCAACTTTTTCTGAATCTTCAATTTTACTTCAAAATTGTACTTCTTCAGTTGATGGAGATACTTCTTCTTGAGTAATTGCCTATTTTCCTTTATCCAATGGAGCTGTCCTTGGTGGTAGCACCTTGCCACTTCTCAAGTGTCCGTGTGTTACCTCTTCTTCTTCTGGACCTAGAGATCCTTCTATTACATTATCTGGATCTTCTATATATGAAAAGATCACGTTGATGGCAAGTGGAGCTCTTTTGCAGTCAAGGACTGGCTCCTCGCTTCTGGTATTGTCATAGCCGGTATTATCGATATCTTCTTTATTTTCATCAACATTTTCATCGGGAACAATCATTATGTGAGGATCATTTAGGCAATAAAAATTAGGGTTAGAGAGGTTGTGATTAGTTACATCGTCATTAGAGATAGTAAGAACAGAGACAACATCGTTTATGTTATCATTATGAGACCCTGGAGGGGAATAAAGATAATGGTAAAAAGTCAAAAGTTCGAGGGGTTTCACCCCCAATTTGAAACAACCAATCTAACAGGGGCACCCTCTATCCTACCCTTCGCTCTATCATTCTTAATTATCTCTTTTTCATCCATTTTTGTTGCAGTGGCTTCCTCGGTGATGCCTTCGTCTTAGACTAGGTTGGTGGTAGACTCCGGACGGCATCCTTCTTTGAAGTAGACTGGATCTGGTCTAGGACTTTCTTGAGCTCATTCAAAATTGTTTTCCATCCGCCTTTGCCGGTGTAAGGATCAATCGAAGAGATTAGCTCGACTGAAATCACATTTATAAAATCTCTTTCAGCTTCTTTTAAGTATTCCTTTGGTATCGTTATATTCCCTTCCTTGTAATTCTGCTCGAGCCAATCCTTTAAACTGAAGCAGCTTTCTTTGGTGTGTCCTAGCATCCTGTGGTAGGGGCAGAAGTTTGTTTGTTCCTTCTTGTCCACCTCTTCCGCCTTCTTTAGCTAGGGCAATCTGAACTCAGGGTTCTTCATTAGATTCCTGAACATCTTTACTGCGTTGTACTCTTTGAAGGAGTAGTTTCTGCATAGTCGTTCTGACATTGTCGGACCCTGTCGTCCATCTGTCTAGTATGACCTTTACTGCTGACCAAACTGACTGCTCTGTTATACACGAGGTTGACCATACTACTGAGGCTAACCATACTGATGTGACTGATTGTGCTGCTGCGGCAACTCGTCAGATTGAATCGTCATTGGCTGCTTTCCTAATCAAATATGGCATCCGTTTGGTCTGTGGAACCTGTTATGTTGACCGACAGGTTCCCTAATTTAATACAAAAGAGAATCAAATGGATTTTATATTAATCTGGGGTCATTTTAGTTTCCTACAAGGGCAAACCCGTATAGTTAATTACATCTTAGATAACCAAAATTACCTAACAAAACTTTCAGTAAAGATCAGGAAATAAATTTTTACGACTTTAAGAAAGCTAAGGACTTTTCAATGATATTATGATGATTGTAATCCATTAGGTGAAAGGTCCAAATTTCAAAATATTTGATTATAAAGAATTCAAAGGAGAAAGAACTAGGGGATATCACGAATCCAAGAGGATATCTCAGTGATTTCTCAATCTATCTTAATGTTTTGCTTTGATTTGGGAAAGTTATTCATATTTCATCCTGCCATTTTTATTAATTAGGGCTTATATTCGCTTGATAACGACTATGTGAATAGCCTAGATGATAGGAGGACTTATGTCATATCGGATGACAACCTCAGAAACTGATCAAAGGAAAATGTATTGAGAAATTCATATCAATTTTATATGAAATCTCACTTTAAAGAAAGGTATTTTCTATGTTTTATTATAGGTATGAAGAATTATAGGTAATGGTAGCAAAAAGATCGAAAAGAAGCGAATCTGGAACAAAAAGGACTAGAAGAGATGAAAAGTGAACTATCCCACCGATGATGAGGAATAGGCCACCGACAGTGTGATTTTCCCGAAAGTTTTTGAATATATTATAAAAGAGCCCACTGACGGCGAGATCGGGCCAGCCTACAATGAGCCTTAGCAGTTGGCCAATGTTCTAGAAGCCCGCCGATGGCACCATCGAGCCTGCCGACAGCGAGAAGGTCGGTTCAAGCAAATATTCAATGAATCTGGATGCTTTTTAAAAAGGTGCTTAAGAAACCTTTGGAAATATTTCTACCTCTCTAAATAGAGACAAATTTAGGCCGAAAAATGTGTGTTCTTTTGGTGTGTGTGTCTTAATCTGAGTCTGGAGATTCTGAGTCTGAAGAGTCTATAGTGTGTGAGTGTGTTCTAGAGAGTTCATTAGTAAGTTTAATTGAGTGTGTTGTACAAGAAGGGAGAGTCAGAGAAACTTCAAGGAGTCTGCTCGGGGAGAAGATTCGAGATAAGTTTTTGTTTATAGTTTTATAGCTTTAAATGAAAACCAAGTTTTGTGTTATTCTTCCTATGCATTCTGAGTAGTTTTCTTTGTCTTTCTCCTTGTTGTTGAGATTTTGTGAAATGGAAAATTGAATTAGTTGTGCCTTAAATATTAAATAAAAAATTGTGATAATCTTTTACTTAAATCTTAATTTACTTTCAATTTGGCCAATTGAGCTGTTAAAATAAGTTGAATTATCAACTATAGTAAAGATTACATCCAAAATTCAGGGAAATCAAAAGCCTTGAAAGGAGGGTGCAAATAAATAGGAAAATATTATTTATCAGGCGTAGAATTGGATATTTTAGAGTGACAGACTAAAATCTTCAAATTCGGTCCTATCGTTTGGGAGCTGAAGTGTAGATGTTAGCCCTTAGGCGAGGGGAACGTGGGAGCTCCGAAGTGGCAGCTGGTATTCTCCCAGCCTAGCCGCAGATTCAGTAACCAAGGATAGGATTAGTCAATGTTCTTAATGCCTGGACCAAAGGGTTAAGAATAAAAATGCTCTTATTTGGCACAATTTAATTCTAACTAAATTAATTTTCCATTCACTTAATTCTCTTAATAAGGAGAAATATACTTTTTTCTAAATTGCAATCTTCCACTAAGTAATAGAGTTTAGTATAAGCATTCTTTATTTCCGTATACTAGATAGTAATTGCATCTGCAGAAATTAGTTCTTAATCTCTAAAATTCCTTGTTGGATCAATATCTAGGACTCCATTAGAGCCTTTTATTACTTGAATGATACGTATACTTGCGTTGATAAAAAAGTGTCACATTTGCTATTTTTACTATGTTAAACACTTATATAGTTATAAAGCTCTGCAAACATATCCACCCTATGTGTGCCACCTCTGTAGTCAAGTTTTTTGCGCCTTTGCTGGGAAGTAAAGTAATTATTAAGGTAATTAAATAAAATAATAATTATTAAAGATAATTACGAGAGTAACGGACTATTTTAAAATCTACTTAAGTTGTGTATGCGTAAATTTGGAACCGAAAGTTTAATAACTTACAATTCTGAATTAGAACGCACTATTAAAAGAATTAGAAAACAGAAAAATGAAATTATAAATTTAAATCAAATGGAAAATAATCCAGTAATTGAAAATAAAAATCAACCAAGACCTTTAAGAGATTACGCTAACCCTACATTATATGAAATTCACTTAACTATCCAAAATCATGCTGTAGCGGCTAATTAATTTGAGCTTAAACCTGCAATTATCCAAATGGTACAGAATAATCAATTTAGTGGTTAACCAAAAGAAGATCCTAATTTACATCTTGCTAGTATTTTGGAACTTTGTGCTACTTTTAAATATGACGAAGTGTCTAATGATGTTGTTAGACTTAGGCTTTTTCCTTTTTCTTTAAGGGATAAGGCTAAGATGTTGTTAAATTCGTTAGCACCTGGATATATTAGAACTTGGGGAGAATTGTCACAAAAATTTCTATCCAATTATTTTCCTCCTTCAAAAATTGTAAAACTTAGAAATGATATAACATCTTTTAGTCAGTTTGATGAAGAATCAATATACTAAGCTTGGGAGAGATTTAAAGATCTTGGGAAATGCCCACATCATGCATTACCAGATTGGTTAATTACTCAAACTTTTTATAATGGATTAGTAGGATCTCTTAGATCTATTATAGATGCTGCTGCTGGAGGTTCATTAATGTCAAAACCATTTGATGAGGCTTATTCATTAATTGAAGAAATGGCTACCAACAATTTTCAATGGCCATCTGAAAGGTTAAATCCCAAAAAAATAGCTAGTATCCCTTACTCTGATGTAATATCTATGTTAGCTTCTTACATTGCTGCTATATCTAATAAATTAGATCATTTTGGAATGAATTATTCTCCTAATATAATAGAAGAAAATTCATCTGGACTACTTACAGATGCTCAAACTTCATATGAAACTTTATATGTTATTAATAATAGACCAAATAATCGTTATGCAAATTATTACAACCCTGGTTGGAAGAACGATCCAAATTTTAATTGGAATAACAACTCTGCTAATCAACAATGGATGAACAACTCAGTAAACCCATTAAGAAATCCATCAAGCCAAGGAAATTCTAATTATAAACCTTCTTATTGACCTGGACTTAATAATAGCTCTCAATTTAACGAAAAGAAGTTATCTATGGAAGAGTTAATATTAAATATGGGTCAACATTTGAAGAATCAAGGAAATCAACTACAAATTCAAGGGAACCAAATACAAAATCAAGGAACTACAATTAAAAATATTGAAACTCAACTTGGACATATCGCTATTGAACTTAATAATAGAATTCCTGTAACTTTTCCTAGTAATGTGGAAATAAATCCTAAAGATCAAAGAAAAGAACAAATCAAAGCGATACATTTATGAAGTGGAAAAGATTTATATACAATAATACAAAAAGAAATGAAAAGTGGAAACTGAAAAAGAAAAGGATCAACAAGATCAAAATTTAGAATATCCACTAATACCTATTAAATTTTCTGTAGAGAAACCACCACCACCATTTCCTCAGTGATTAAAGCAACATAAAAAGGATAAGCAATTTTGTAAATTTCTTAAAATCCTAAAGAAATTAACGGTGAACATTTCTTTTGTTGAAGCATTAGATCAAATGCCCAATTATATGATGTTTATGAAAAATACTTTAACCAAGAAGAGAAAGTTCACAGACAATGAAACGGTTGCACTTAGTAAAGAGTGTAGTGCAATTATTCAAAAAAAGCTTCCTAAGAAATTAAAGGATTCTGGTAGTTTCACTATACCTTTTGCTATTGGAGAAAAATTTTATAGAAAAGCTTTATGTGACTTGGGAGCCAGCTTCAATCTTATGCCTCTATCAATTTTTAAAAGATTAGGATTGGGAGAAGTCTCACCTACTTCAATAACTCTTCAGTTAGTTGATCTTTCAGTGACATATCCTAAGGGAGTTATTGAAGATATGTTTGTAAAAGTGGATAAATTTATCTTCCCTAAGGATTTTATTATTTTAGATATTGAGGAAGATAACGAAATACCTATAATTTTAGGGAGACCATTCTTAGCTACTGGAAGAGCTATGATTGACGTTCAAAAAAAAGAATTAACCATGAGAGTAAACGATCAAGAAGTAACAATTAACATTGCAAAATCAATGAAATATTCTGCTATAGAAAAAGATGATGAATTTTTTCGAATGGAAATTCTTGAACATCTATGAATTGAATATTTTGAAGAATACTTTGAAGATAAACTAGAAATAGAAAATAAAGAATAAATTGAAGAAACATACAATGAAAACTTAGATTATATACAAGAAAGATTTGAGATGTTGGATATTACGGAAAACGCTGAAAAGAATATAGTTCCGTCAATAATTAAACCTCTTGAACTTGAGTTAAAAATTTTATCTACTCATTTGAAGTTTGCATTTTTAAGTAACTCATTAACTTTACTAGTTATTATATCGGCAGAATTAAATGAATCACAAGTGCAAAAACTTCTGGACAAATTAAAAAAGTATAAGAAAGCTTTTGGTTGGACCTGAGCAGATATTAAAGGAATTAGTCCTTCAATCTATTTGCACATAATTATTTTGGACAATGAACATAACCCAAGAGTTGATCCCCAAAGGAGATTAAACCAAATAATGAAAGATGTAGTCAAGAAAGAAATATTAAAATGGTTAGACAATGGTATTATATATCCTATTTCGGACAGTGCTTGGGTAAGCCCAATTCATTGTGTTCCTAAGAAAGGAGAAGTGACTGTTGAAGCTAATGAAAATAATGATTTAATACCTATAAGACAAGTTACTGGATGACGTATATGTATTGATTATAGAAAATTAAATGCAGCCACCAGGAAAGATCACTTCCCTTTACCAGTTTTAGACCAAATGTTGGATAGACTAGCTGGGCACAAATACTTTTGTTTTTTAGATGGATATACTGGCTATCATCAAAATCCTATTGTTCCTGAGGATCAAGAGAAAACAAGATTTTTCAGTCCTTATGGAACATTTGTTTTTCGAAGGATGCCTTTTGGACTATGTAATGCACCTGCAACATCCCAGAGATGTATGATGTCCATATTTAGTAAATTAATTGACGATGGAATAGAAGTATTTATGGATGATTTCTCTGTATTTGGAACACAATTTAAAACATGCTTGGATCATCTTGACAAAGTTTTGGAGTTATGCGAAAAAACTTAGTTCTAAATTAGGAGAAATGTCAATTTATGGTTGCAGGAGGAATTTTATTAGGGCATAAAATTTCAGAAAATGACATGGAAGTAGCCCTGCAAAAATTCAAGTTATAGATAATTTACCACCTCCTACTACAGTGAGAGGGGTACGAAGTTTTCTTGGACATGTCGGATTTTACAGATGCTACATAAATGTTTTTTCAAAAATTACTAAACCTCTATGCCAACTTTTAGAAAAAGACAAGAAATTTGAATTCACTATAGAATGCTTAAATGCTTTTGAATTATTAAAACATAAATTAATCACAACACCTATAATAGTTTCACCTGATTGGGAGAAACCATTTAAACTTATGTGTGATGCTAGTGATTATGCTATAGGAGCTGTTCTTGGTCAAAGGTATGATAAAATTTTTAAAGTTATATACTATGCTAGTAAAACTCTCAATCATGCTAAAATTAACTATACAGTTACAGAAAAAGAAATATTAGCAATTGTATATGCTTTTGATAAATTTAGATCTTATTTAATTTGAACTAAATGTATTGTGCATACTGATCACTCTACTATTAAATATTTAATGCAAAAGAAGGATATCAAACCAAGATTAATCAGATGGATATTACTAATGCAAGAATTTGATTTTGAAATAATTAATAGAAAGGAACCGAAAATCAAATTGCAGATCATTTGTCGAGACTAGAATATAATGAATTATCTGACACTGACAATGAAATTACAGACAGTTTTCCTGACGAACAACTTTATAATATAAATGAGTAGAAAATACCCTGGCAAGATGATATAGTTAATTATATTGTGAGTGATATTTTACCACCCATGATAACTCTACAACAACAGAAGAAATTCATTTACAATGCTAAAACGTATTTTTGGGATGAACCATATTTATATAAACAATGTAAAGATCTAAATATTAGAAGATGTGTGCCTAATGAAGAAACTGAATAGATCATTAAAAAATATCACGATTCTGAATTTGGAGGACATTTTGGAACTGATAAAATTGTTTATAAAATTTTACAATATGGATTTTATTGGCCTACTCTTTTTAAAGATGTTTATAGATATATCAAAACTTGTGATAAATGCCAAAAAGTAGGTAATATATCTAGAAGAAATGAAATGCCTCTGAATTTTATATTAGAAGTTGAAATTTTTTATGTTTGGGGATTAGATTTCATGGGACCATTTATTCCTTCATTTGGAAACTCATATATATTAGTTGTTGTTGATTATGTTTCTAAATGGATTGAAATACAAGCCTTACCTCGTTGTGATACTAAGAGTGTTTCAAAATTTTTAATGAAAAACATTTTCACAAGATACGGAATGCCGAGAGTGATTATCACTAATAGAGGATCCCATTTTAGGAATAAATATATTCAGAAATTGGCAAAAAAATTCAACATTATTCATAAAATATCAACTGCTTATCATCCATAAACCAGTGGATTAGCTGAAGTTTCTAATCGAGAAATTAAATGAATTCTAGAAAAAATAGTAAACCCTAGTAGATTAGATTGGTCTACAAGACAAGACACTGCATTATGGGCATACAACACTGCTTATAAAAGCCCATTTGGAATGACTCCTTACAGACATATTTATGGAAAAACATGTCACCTACCAGTTGAATTAGAGCATAAAGCATATTAAGTGATTAAAGAATTCAATTATAATTTAAAAGATGCTGGTGAGAAGAGATTGTTGCAGATGAATGAATTAGAAGAAGAAAGGAATGAATCCTATAATAACGATAGAATTTATAAGGAGAAGATAAAATTATGGCATGATCGAAAGATTAACCAAAAAAATTTTGAACCAGGACAAGAAGTTTTGCTTTATAATACAAGAATGAAATTATTTCCTGGGGAATTGAAATCTCGATGGTTAGGACCTTTCACTATAACTAAAATATTTACATACGAAGCTGTAGAAATTGAAGATCAAAAGACTGGACATAGATTTAAAGTAAATGGACACAAATTAAAAACATATTTTGAAGGAAAAAGACCAAATTTTAAAGAGATTTTAATGCTCAGTCAACCAAATTAATAACTAGAATAGGTTGGGCTAACGACGTTAAGCTAAGCGCTTTATGGGAGGCAACCAATAATTATCTTTATTTATGTGTAATGATTGTATATTTATTTGATTTATTATTAATTATGATATAAAATGAATTCTACTACTCATATTTATCTTTATAATCATCACGATATTGGATCCATAGAAAAAGAATTGGAAAGCAATTGGACAAGAGTGAAACTGGGCAAATTTTGCCTTAGCCGCTGACGGCAAGATCGACACCGCCGATAGGGAGTTCTGCCTACCAAAATTCATATTTAATTATTTAAGAATCCCGCTGATGGAGAGATCGTTGTCGCCGATGGCGAGATCAGTCAATGACGGTTTAGGGAGTTTTTTTTACGGTTTTTGACAATTCTAAGTGTTTTAACTCTTTAAAAATGCCTAGAACTCGAATTATAAACCATTTACATCCTAAAAATGATTTGAAACTGCACAAAAACTCATCATTATGACATCCAATCACCTTGAAATAACTAGATCTCGAGTGTTCAATCGAAGAAAATTTGTTAGTTATAAGGCCCAGCGAATCTTCAACAAAGCAATGATGGAAAAGAGACTGATCAAAGAAAGAGGGTTCGTGAATAGAGGAGTGGAGAATTTGACAATGCTAATTGAGAAGATGATTGTGCAACGACGTTGGGAGGTATTATGTTATACAACTTCTGCAGTAGTCATCCCTCTAGTAAAAGAATTCTACTGCAATCTTCACGTAATCAACAATGGAAACGTCTATGTGCGAGGCAGATGGGTAACTTTCACTCCTTCTAGATTTAATGAGTTATATTCAATTGAGAATACACTCGTTTATCACTATTCCAACTTTGTTTCTATAAGAAATAATATTAATGAGATCTATCGATATTTGACTAAAGAAGCAGAAAATTGGGAAACAAGAGAAGATGGGTATGTTAGCTTTTTTGCATCACTTCTAAACCCCGTCTCTAAACACTGGCACTTTATTTCTTATCAAAATTATTACCCACTATGAGGGTAAATAAAGTTTCTAAGGAGTGTGCGATTCTGAATTATTATATTCAAGAAAGATTACCTATCGATGTTGGTTCAATTATTGTGAAGTCTGCTTTAGGCCTGATTGTTCATGGATCAATTTATGGGCTAGGACATCCTTCAACAATTTTTGCACTATGAAGTCAGTACCAAGTTTCAAATGAAGTCTGGGAAAAAGTACTTTTGCCTTGGAAACTCTTAGATCCAACTGATATGTTTCCTACTCTGGATAACGATAATGAAACAACCATTATAACGGATCAAGCATCTCAAAATTCTCTTTCTATCAGGCCTTTTACTGATAAAACAAATATGATCTTACAAAAACTCAACGGATTGGAAAAAGAGGTACAAAACGTGATGAATTCAATTAATAACATCTCTGATTTATTTGATCATATTGATTGGAGGATGAAGGAACACATCGATCATTCTGGATATCTTGAGGCTAGTTTCATACGGCTTTTGAGAAAGAAAGGATGGATTGAAGAAGATTCTACAGAAGAATTTCCTTACAGGCCTTTCTACAATCTATTCGTTCATTTACATTCTATTAGAGATATCCAAGATAAGTTTAGTACAGACCCTGACGAGTAAAAGACATTCGTATTTGTTTATGATTTAAGTTAGTTTGAATTTAATTTTTACGTAATTTGCACTTTTGATATTTTAAATTTTAAGATTTGATCTCAGCATAGATGAGATTATGTGTTGTTTGTTTATATTCAGTGTTTTGAGTATTGTAGTTTGGATTGCGACGCTGAATTTAGTGTGTAAAGGTTGTAAAAATACCTTGTTAGTAATGTGGTGTACAAATATTGTAAACGCTTGGATTTTATATAAAATTTGTGATGTTTTGTATTGTGTGAATTTAATTGATTTAAAATAGTACCTAATCACAGTAAAATAAATTTAATTGATTGATCGGACATTAGCGAGATTTAAAATGAATTGAAAACATTATACAATATTAAAAATATTAATTTCCAAAAAATCCCGCCGACAACGAGATCGACGCCGCCAACGGTGAATTTTTCCAGAGACTTTAAGCCTATTTGAATTAATTAGCTCACCGACAACGAGATTTTTCCCGCTGATAGCGAGATCCCGAAGAACACTTTTATTTGATCGGTTCACCTTCACTATTCATCTTCCCGTTTCTCAAAAATTCAAAAAAACCGACCTAGGGCTTCAGAGATCTTGGATTTGGAGCAATTTCAACACATTTTGACACCGGATTTTATCTTCCCTTTCTAAGAACTTCACTCCCACGCAAAAATTTTTTATTTTCACCGTGTATTTCTTCCACATTTAGGGATTGAAAAAAATTGAAATATAGAGAAAATAGTTGGAAGAAATCCATGGAATTCATTTTAGATTATTTTAAGCCACCTTTGGAAGCCATTCTAGCATTTTTTTTGGAATTTAGTTGAGATTTTTGTAAATTTGATAGATCGAGAAATGGCTCCATGACGGAAGAGGTGACTAGATTTTGATGAGACACGATTCGTGATTGCTAAATCTCAATCAAGATACAAATTTAATATCAAAGCAAGAAAATGCATTCAAGATAAAGTTTTTAAGAATCCGGGAGGAGAGGTGGAACAAACGATTAAAGAGTGAAGATGGGAAAATTTTTGTTATACGACAAATAATGCTGCAGTTGATCTCGTAAAAAAGTTTTATGCCATGTTAACCCAGATAGAGGATGGGCCTATAAAGGTTAGAGGATTTTTATTCGATTTTAATGTTGCATGAATAAATTCTTTCTACGAAGTACAAGATCTTCATAGCAGCGAGTACGATACATTCAGAACAATGGGAGGACCGCTGGAGGAGGTAATTAACTTTCTCACTTACGGGAAAGGGGCTTGGAAAATTAATTAGCGTGAACAGGTAAACTTCCCCCTTTCTATGTTAAATGCAACCTCTAAGGCTTGGCATTATTTTATTTGCTCTAATTTTCTACCCACTTATCACCATAGTGAAGTCACAAGAGATAGAGCAGTTCTGGATTTTTGTATTCAGAACCACAAAAGTATAAATGTGGGGAGTATTATTTATAAAAATATATTAGCCATTGCAAAAAGTGAAAGTGGAGGAGGACAGGTCTAACTTATGCACTCTGTCAATTGTCTGGAGTAGAGGTGAGAGATGATGAGGAATGGGTTGAACCTATGAAACCCATTACCCAGGCTAATATAAAGACTTATGAATCCCACAAAGGATGGAGATTTGGGACTAGGAGCTATGCACCTTCAACTAGTAGGGATATTCCCTCTACCAGTTATGACCTTCCTAGCTATAATTCTCCTACCCTTTATGATTTGATGAATGAAATGACTCTACAACAGAAAAGTTTTGAAAAGATTGAAGAAAAATTAAAGCATATTGATCAGAGAATTGGAGGATTAGAGCGGAGGCATGATTATGATAGTGATTATCTCCAGAGGCATTCTGAATTTGAGATAGCCTACTATGATGCTGAGAATCGTTATCGGAGAGGAGAGCTTGATGTTATATTTCCTTAGTGCCCCCGTTATACTCACTACCAGCCTACTCCACTTGTTGAACATGGAGACGAGGATATAGTTTGGTATTTTAATGTTGATGATTAGATTCTATGATTATATATTTATGTTGTGTGTTTTTTTAGTTGTTTAGTTTATGTATTTTGCTTATTATGTTATGTAAGACATTTAAAATTTGTTGTATAAGTTAAATTTATGTAGTTTTAAATTTTAATATTTCAAATTGTGATTGTAACTCTGAAACTGGATTAGTGAAATATATATGGATGTTGTGTTAAATTGTGCTTAGTAATATAATAGGTATAAATTATGTTAGTATTTTGTACTTCAAAAATTCTTTAACAAGCAAATTCCTTAATGTTATATGTGTCTAGAAAATTATTAAAATTACAAGTTAATTAAGTGATGAAAAGAACCTGCAGAACTTTAAAAGGAGAAATACCTAAAGCACGAAGGTATGATTTAAATTTACAGTTTGTTTTCTTTTCACCCTATTTAAATAGATAGAAAAATTTAAGTTTGGGGGAGGGAAAAAAAAATTTAGAGATATGGATTAGTATTTTACTAAGTAGTGTTCCCATGAATTTCCTATCATCTGAATATTCTAAGTAATCTAATATTGCATATATAGTCATTCTTGAAATGAATAGAAGACTAGAACTCTTAAACTTGATAACCAAATAGTCTTATATCTATAGAATTAATTTAATTATCTAAAAATTTTTATAATTAACTTTACTATAATACTTATTTATATCAAATTCATAGTAATTCTGAAATAAAGCTTTACTACAAATAATCATTACTTTTATGTAGTATCAAGATTACTTGAGGAAAATTAATACTTAAGTTTATGGGATTTTGATCACAAGAAAATGTATTGAGAAATTCATACAAATTTTATATGAAATTGCACTTTAAAGAAAGGTATTTTCTATGCTTTAATGCAGGTATGAAGTATTATAGGTAATGGGAGCAAAAAGATCGAAAAAAGCCAATCTAGAATAAAAAGGACTAAAAGAGATGAAAAGTGAACTATCCGTCCGACGACGAGGAATAGGCTGGCGACGGCGTGATTTTCCTGAATTTTTTGAATATATTATAAAGGAGGCCACCGACAGCAAGCCTTAGCAGTTGGCCAATGTTCTAGAAGCCTGCCGACGGCGAGAAGGTCAGTTAAAGCAAATGTTCAATGAATCTGGACACTTTTTTAAGAGGTGCTTAAGCAACCTTTGGAAATATTTCTCCCTCTTTAAATAAAGACAAATTTAGGCCGAAAAATGTGTGTTCTTTTCTGAGTCTAGAGAGTCTGTAGAGTGTGAGTGTTTTCTAGAGAGTTCATTTGTAAGTTTAATTGAGTGTGTTGCACAAGAAGGAAGAGTTAGTGGAACTTTAAGGAGTCTGCTTCGGGAGAAGATTCTAGATAAGTTTTTGTTTATTGTTTTATAACTTTAAATGAAATCCATGTTTTGTGTTATTCTTCCTATGCATTCTGAGTAGTTTTCTCTATTTTTCTCCTTGTTGTTGAGATTTTATGAAATGGAAAATTGAATTAGTTTTGCCTTAAATATTATATAAAAAATTGTGATAATCTTTTACTTAATCCTAATTTACTTTCAATTTGGCCAATTGAACTGTTAAAATATGTTGAATTATCAACTATAGTAAAGATTACATCCAAAATTCAGGGAAATCAAAAGCATTGAAAGGAGGGTGCAAATAAATAGGGAAATATTATTTATCGGGTGTAGAAATGGATATTTTAGTGTGACAGACTAAAATCTTCAAATTCGGTCATATCATTTGGGAGCTGAAGTGTAGATGTTAGCTCTCAGGCAAGGGGAAAGTGAGAGTCCCGAAGTGGCAGCCGGTATCCTCCCAGCCTAGCCGCAGATTCAGTAACCAAGCATAGGATTAATCAATGTTCTTTTTGCCTGGACCAAGGGGTAAAGAATATGAATGCTCTTATTTGACACAATATAATTCTAAATAAATTAATTATCCATTCAATTAATTCTCTTAACAAGGAAAAATAAACTTTTTCTAAATTGCAATCTTCCATTAAGTAATAGAGTTTAGTATAAGCATTCTTTATTTACGTATACTAGATAGTAATTGCATTTGTTGAAATTAGTTATTAATCTCTAGACTTCCCTGTGGTATCGATATCTAGGACTCCATTAGAGCCCTTTATTACTTGAACGATATGTATACTTGCATTGATAAAAGGGGCACATTTGCTATTTTTACTCTATTAAACACTTATATAGTTATAAAGCTCCGCAAACATATCCACCTTGTGTGTGCCACCTCTGTAGTCAGAAACCTAAGGCGAATTGGGGCTTATATTGCACTAGGTGAAAAGGCCCAAAAGTTTAAGTGAGGGTTTATGCTGCACTAGACAGGCTAACTCGAAGTCCTATGGTATGTTATTTTATTCTAAGGAATGGTTTTGTTGATGTAGAATATGTTCTGTTGTTGAAGATGGTCGTGCTGCCCACGCTACATGCTCCACGCTCCTCGTCGTAGCGAGTTCAGTTTTAGAAGTGTCAATTTGAAGAGACGAGAGAAGTATTGTGTTCTGGAAAGTTTAAAATTGAGGTAGCTTAGTATTTTAATTAAATGTTCCAGTTGATTATGGTGACCAGTAAGTTTCCTCTTCTTAGGGATTCACAGTCGTCTAAGAGTCATTTTGAATTAGTTAAAGTTGCAAGTTTATTTTTTGTGGTGATCAAGTTTTGAGTAATTTAAACATTTACGGTTTAATCATTTTCACAGTTTAAGATATGTAAGAAATTAAAACAAGAAAGCTACAGTAGTATGTATAGTGGCAGACATAGCTAGCAAATTTAACTTAAATAAGCATGTGTGTGTGTGCTGAAACATGTGTATGAAAAGCAAAGTATGAAAACTTATGACATAAATCAAGAGAAAACCAAAAAAAGACAAAGAAGAAAATCTCGTGGGAAATCAAATCTGTGAAGAAAAATCCGTAGGAAAACCGTAAAAGAATCCATAGAAAGCTCCTTAGGAAAACCATGAAAAACAGACTACAATTCCATTGAATCCATAAGTACAGTGGAGCGGAGTACTCAGAGCTGTGTTGTATATATCCCACCTTAAGTGAGAACTACCAAGTCGTCACCCTATGGAAGGCAATTCTAACTTGATCTGAATAGTCAACCATGGACCTTATAAAGTTTTCATACATTTCATTTTGGGTTTCATGCAAATGAAAAATTTATGGCTAAGCAGGCTATATTTGTTGTGAAGTTAGTTTTTGCAATTTTCTTTTAAAAGGTAGTAGGACCCACAGATTGACTATTCTAATCAAACTAGGACTACTAGCAACCTAAGCCTGACAGCGGCAGAAATCCCTAAGGATGGGTGCATAGTGAAGCAACAAAAATATATACAGTTTTTGCTATATGATTTTACATATTTTTGGTGATATTGCACTTTAAAAGGAATGAATTTTGTATGTTTTTTTGTTTTAGATACAAGAAATTGTGATTGAAGAAAAAGAAACAAAAATGGTGCAATTTGGAGCAAAAACAAGCAGGAAATAATATTTTGCCCTGACACCTTTCGATAAGTCTTTCTATAATTAATCTCTTCTAAACATCTTGTATATTTTTGAATGAGATTACACTTTAAAGAAAGGTTTTTTATGCTTATTTTGTAGGGCTATCTGTTAGGAACGCAATGCAACTGAAACGGGGTGAATCAGAGCTGAAACGGAGCAAAACAGAGCGAAACGGTGGTGCTGCGTAGTCTGCTCGCCAAAAACGCCCTTGAGCTCGCTGACGGCGAGATTTTCCCAAGAAGATTGAAAAATGACTGATAAGCATGCCAGCAGTGTCCTCGAGCCCGCCGTCAGCACCCGTAACGACTATGGACCGAATTTTGGTGGTTATAGGCGGAAATTCAACGTATTTGGATGCTTTTTGAAAGGTTTCTTGTGGCAACTCTTCAAACTTCGGCCCTACACTTTAAAAGAACGGATTTTAGGTTAGAAAAAGAGAGGAATGTTAGGAAAAACTTGGAGAATGTTTAGGGTCCTTATATTAGGAGTAGAAATGTAGAATTCAACCCTTTTGGAGAGATTGGAGAGGAGATTTTGAGAGAATTTATAAGGGATTGCACTAGCATTGCATGGATCGATGGGAGACTTTGTGGGAGAGATCTTCATCTTTCTTTCAAAGAGAAAAAAACTAAGTATTGTTCTGCATTATCTTATGATTTTGTAAACACTTACCTAGTGGATTTTCTTTGGTTAAATGAAGTTTTCGTTGTATTTTTTTTTGTGCTTTGTAACGTATCTCTCTTACTCTTTCTTATTCTTTGGAAATAGCGGCATGAGAAGATTATGTCATTCTTTTTCATTTACTTTTCTTTTGTAATGAGTATAATTCATGTGTAGGATGTTGAGATACATGCTAGAAGAAGTTTTATATATAAATGTGATGGTTTTTACTTGCACTTCATTTACATTATGATTAAGACCTGTTGTAATGTTAAAATTTGTTGTGAAAACATACGATCCGAGAGGGTTATGCTTTCTACAACTAAGTACGAACCACATTCAAATTCCTGTGATGGTGAAGTTCATGGGGATTGAATGAAAATAAATAGAGAAATATAATTATTGGACATAAAAGTGAATATTTTAGAGTGACAGACTAAAATCCCCAATTCGGTCCTATTGTATGAGTACTAAATTGGAGATGTTAGCCCTCAGGCCAGGATATCATGGGAGCTTCGAAGTGAGAGCCGGTATCCTCCCAGCTGACCAAAGAAAAAAAGGTTAAGATTTTCATGCTTATTTTATATTGATTTTGATGATATCGCACTTTAAAGAAGGATATTTTTGGTGTTTTTTTACAGGTATGAAGATTTAAGGACAAAGGAGCAAAAATATGCAAAAAGAAGTGAATTTGGAGCAAAAAAAGACCAAATTATGCAAATTTGACCTTGGGCGACAACGGCGTGATTTTCCCGAGAGTTCAAAATTAATTGCAAAGGAGGTTGCCGACGGTGAAGATCAAGGCCGCCGATGGCGGGGGCCTATTTAAAGCATTGTTTCTAGAAGGGCGCCGACAGCGAGCTCGAGGCCACCAATGGTGGGATCGATAGTTCTTTGTAGAAATACGTCGAATGTGGATGATTTTTGAAGGGGTGCCTGCAAAACCCTTAAAGACTCTTTTACAACTTTAAAAAGAATCATTTTAGGCCAAAAATGTGGTCTCCTACGTGTTTACTAGAGAGTCCAAAGTGTCCAAAAGAGTCTACTAGTGTGTCTATTGTGAGTAGATAGTTATTTTTTGTGTTGTTATTTAGTGAGTAATGAGTTTAAATAGAGATTTTGTGAGGAATTCTTCGAGGGGTTGTAAGAGTTGAAGAGGAGTGAGAGATCTCTTCTGCATTGTTGTTTCGAAGGAGAATTCCGCGTACTATAAAGAAAGGAAGAGATTCAGAGGAACTTCAAGGAGTTTGCTTGAGGAGGAATTTGAGATAAGTTGTGTTTATTTACTATAGTTTGTAGAACATTACTTTATTATATGAAATCCACATTTTATTGCATCCTCTTCATGAATTCTGAGTAGTTGTTCTATCTTTCTCCTTGTTTTGATGTTTTTGTGAAATGATTATATGAATTAGTGTATCAAATAAATTATAAAGAAGTTGTGATGATATTATACCTAAACTTACTTTACTATACAAATTAGTCATTTGTATTGTTAAAATCTGTGAAGAATTCTTAAGATCTGACCATGGGCTAAGGATTCATAACTAGTATGTATCACATTTCTCTTTGAAAGGTAGACAGGTAAATCCTTGAAAGGAGAGGTGTAAATAAATAGAGAAATAATATTAATCGGGCGTAGAATTGAAGATTTTAGAGTGACAGGCTAAAATCCTCAATTCGGTTCTATCGTTTGGGTGCTGAGCTGTAGATTATTAGCCCTTAGGCGAGGGGAACGTGGGAGCTCCGAAGTGAGAGCCAGTATCCTCCCAGCCTAGCCGTAGATTCAGTAACCAAGCATAGGATTAGTTAATGTTCTTTATGCCTGGACCGAAGGGTAAAGAACAGGTATGCTCATATTTGGCACAACACATATAAAACAAATTCTAATAATCGCTTCACTTAAATATCTTAACTAAGGAGAAAGATTCTTGCTATTATTTGTTTGATCTTAACTTTAGTAGTATTAGTAAATTGTTAGTAAAACTAGTTTAGATATAAGAACTTTATATTATTATCGATTGCATATTAGAGACAGATAGGCAATTTCAATTTAGTTGTAATTCTGAATTGGTTTATATAATCTTAGTATGTATGCTTTAATATATTTCCCTGTGGGATCAATATCCAGGACTCCACTACAGCCCTTTATTACTTGAGCAATACGTATACTTGCGTTTAAAGGTAACTCAGTGATTAAAAGATTATAATATTTTATTGTTACTAAAATTAAAATTACGCTTCAAGACAAGTTTTTTGTATTGTTGCTAAGAATTTATATCTTTTAGTAGTGGTGTCAAATTCTTATATTTATAAGTATATTTAAAATCACGGGATCAAGTTTTTGGTGCGGTTGTCGAGGAAATATTTTATTTGTTATAAGAATATTTTATAACATAATTAAAGTAATGGACAATTTAGGTCTGTTTGAAAACCTTTATAGAATTGCAACTTATTTAGTTATCTATTTTGTTGTGTACTGATTTCGATTATATGCACAAATTTGGTTCTGAAAATCTTATACCCTACGATTTGGAATTAGAACGCACTGTTAGGAGAATAAGAAAACTAAGAGAAGAACCTATGAATTCTGAAACAATTGAAAACAACATAAAAAACCAAAGAGGAGAAAATGAACATCAATCTAGACCATTAAGAGATTACGCTAACCTTACATTAGATGAAATTCTCTTAACTATCCAAAATTCTAATGTAGCCGCTAATTCATTTGAGCTTAAACCTGCAATTATCTAAATGGTACAAAATAATAAATTTGGTGGAACTTCAAATGAAGATCATAATTTACATCTTGCAAGTTTATTAGAACTTTGTGCTACTTCTAAGTACGATAGAGTGTCTGATGATGCTGTCAGACTTAGACTCTTTCACTTTTCACTAAGGGATAAGGCTAAGGCTTGGCTAAATTTGTTAACACCTGGATCTATTAGAACTTGGGGAGAACTTTCACAAAAATTCTTATCGAAATATTTTCCATCTAAGACTCCTAAACATAGAAATGATATCACATCTTTCAGTCAGTATGAGGGAGAATCGATATATAAATCTTGGGAAAGATTTAAAGAACTTCTTAGGAAATGTCCACATCATGCTTTACCAGATTGGTTAATTAGTCAAACATTTTATAATTGATTAATAGGATCTCTTAGATCTATAATTGATGTTGCTGCTGGTGGATCACTAATGTCTAAACCTTTTGAAGAAGCCTATGCATTAATAGAAGAAATAACTACCAATAATTTTCAATGGCCTGCTGAAATGGTAAATCCTAAGAGAGTAGCCAGTATTCATGATTATGATGCTTTAAATATGATAGTTTATCAAAATGCTGCTCTTTCAAAGAAAATAGATCAATGTAGAATGAATCGTTCTCAAACAACTCCAGTGTTAGAAGAAACTTCATTAGGACAAATCGTAGATGCTCAATCTTCATATGAAACTATAAATGTAATAAATAATAGACAAAATAATCCTTATTCAAACTATCATAATCCAGGTTGGAAGAATCATCCAAACTTTAGTTGGAATAACCAGAATAATAATGTTAGTCCTCAATGGGGGAACAATCCAGTAAACCCATTAGGAAATATAAACAATCAAAGTAATTCCAATTATAGACCTTCTAATCCACCAGGTTTTTATAATAATTCACAATTTAAGGAGAAGAAGTTGTATATGGAAGAATTAGTTTTGAATATGGGTAATTAATTACAAAATCAAGGAAATGCTATAAAAAACATAGAAAAGCAATTAGGCCAAATTCCTTCTGCATTAAGCAATAGACCTGTTGGAACTTTACCTAGTAATGTTGAAGTAAATCCTAAAGATCAAGGAAAAGAACAAATCAAAGCTATTCAATTAAGAAGTGGAAAAGAGTTGGAAACAAGAGTACAAAAAGAAACTGTAATTGAAAAGGAAAATTAAGAAATTGAAGGAGAAAACAAAATTTTATATCCTAATTTTCCTCTGAAACCTATGAAAATTACTGTTGAAAAACCACCTCCACCATTTCCTCAAAGATTAAAGCAATAAGATAAAGAAAAAAGATTTGCTAAATTCTTAGACATTTTGAAAAAATTGTCAATAAATATTCCTTTTGTTGAAGCTTTAGAACAAATGCTTGATTATCTTAAATTTATGAAGGATATACTCAAGAAGAAGAGGAAATTACTAGATCATGAGACTGTTTCACTCAGTGAAGAGTGTAATGCTATAATTCAGAGAAAACTTCCTGAAAAACTTAAAGATCCTGGTAGTTTCACTATCCCGTTTGCTATTGGTGAAAAATTTTATGGGCGAGCATTATGTGATTTGGGAGCTAGCATAAATTTGATGCCTCTATGAACTTTTAAAAGGTTAGAAATTAGAGAGGTTGCACCAGCTTCTGTAACTCTACAGTTAGCTGATCGATCTATTACACATCCTAAGGGAGTTGTAGAAGATGTTTTGGTCAAGGTTGATAAGTTTATTTTTCTTGTGGACTTTATCATTCAAGAATGGAAGAAGATAAAGAAATTGCAATCATTTTAGGAAAACCATTCCTTGCTACAGGAAGAGCCATGATAGACGTTCAAAAAGGGAAATTGACTATGAGAGTAAATGATTAAGAAGTAACTTTTAACATCTTAAAATCAATGAAATATCCATCAATAGAAAAAGATGATGAATGTTTTAGAATGGATTAATGTGATTATCTAAGAAAAGAATATTTCAAAGAAAATTATGAAGAAAAAGAAGATATAGAAAAAGATAATTATGATGAAATTGAAAGACAAGAAGCTGATTATATTCAGGAAAAATTTGAAACGCTCAATTCAACAGCATTAGAAAATAAAATATTAATTCCATGAGTTCTAAAACCCCGTAAACTTGAATTAAAGAATCTTTCAATTCATTTGAAGTATGTATTTTTAGCAGAGTTTTCAACATTACTAGTAATTGTATCCTCAGACTTCAATGAAATTCATGAATAAAAATTGATGGATACACTATAAAAATACAAAAGAGCTTTTGGTTGGACTCTAGCTGATATTAAAGGAATTAGTCCTTCGATTTGTATGTGTAGAATTTTATTAAATTAAGAACGTAAACCAAGAATTGACCCTCAAAGGAAGTAGTTAAGGAAGAGATTTTAAAATGGTTAGATTTTGAAATTATATATCCTATTTCGGATAGTACTTGGGTAAGTCCAATTCATTGTGTTCCCAAGAAAGGAGGAGTAACTGTTGAAGAAAATGAAAATAATGAATTAATACCTATCAGAAAGGTTTTTGGATGGTGTATTTGTATTGATTATAGAAAATTAAATGCCGCCACCCGAAAAGATCACTTTCTCTTCCTTTTCTAGACCAAATGTTGGATAGACTTGCTGGACACAAGTATTACTGTTTTCTTAATGGATGTACTGGTTACCATCAGATACCTATTGCTTCTGAGGATCAAGAAAAAACAACTTTTCTAGTCCTTATGGAACTTTTTCTTTTAGAAGAATGTCTTTTGGACTATGTAATGCACCTGCAACATTCTAGAGATGTATGATGTCTATTTTTAGTAAATTAATAGACAATGGAATAGAAGTATTTATGGATGCTTTATCTGTATTTGCAACATCATTTGATGCATGCTTAAATCATCTTGAAAAAGTTTTGGAGTTATGCGAAAGAACTAATTTAGTTCTAAATTGGGAGAAATGTCAATTTATGGTTGCTGGAGGAATTGTATTAGGACATAAAATTTCAGAAAATAGCATGGAAGTAGACCTTGGACAAATTCAAGTAATAGCTAAATTACCACCTCCTACTATAGTGAGACGGGAAAGATGTTTTCATGGACATGCTGGTTTCTATAGGCACTATATTAAAGATTTTTTAAAAATTACAAACCCTCTATGCTAACTTCTAGAAAAAGATAAGAAATTTAAATTTACTAAAGACTGCTCAAATGCCTTTGAGTTATTAAAAGAAAAACTAATCACAGCACCTGTAATAGTTTTGCCTAACATGGAAAAACCATTTGAACTAATGTGATTCTAGTAATTATGCAATTGGAGCTGTTCTTGGTCAAAGATATGACAAAATCTTTACAGTTAAATACTACGCTAGTAGAACTCTTAATGATGCTCAAATTAACTATACAGTTACTAAAAAAGTATTACTGGCTATTGTGTATGCTTTCAAAAATTTTAGATCATATTTAATTGGAACTAAATGTATTGTGTATACTGATCACTCAGCTATTAAATATCTGATGTAAAAGAAGGATACTAAACCAAGATTAATTAGATGGGTACTTTTATTGCAAGAATATGATTTCATGGTGATTGATAGAAAGGGAACTGAAAATCAAATTGCTGATCATTTGTCGAGACTAGAATATAATGAATTATCTGACACCGACAAAGAAATAATAGACAGTTTCCCTGATGAACAACTTTATAATGTTAATGAGTGGAAAATACCTTGGTATGCTAATATAGTAAATTATTTAGTAAGTGATATTTTGCCACCTATGCTAACATTGCGACAACAAAAAAAATTTGTTCATGATTCAAAATCATATTTTTTGGATGAACCATATTTATATAAACAATATAATGACCTTATTTTTAAGAGATGTGTGCCTTATGAAGAAACTGAACAGATCCTTTAGAAACGTCATGATTCTGATTTTGGAGGACATTTTGGGTTTGACAAAACTGCATATAAAATTTTACAAGCTAGATTTTATTGACCTACTCTTTTTAGAGAAGTTTACAGATATATCAAAACATGTGATAGATGCCAACGAGTAGTTAATATATCTAAAAGAAACGAAATGCCTCTGAATTACATATTGGAAGTTGAGATTTTTTATGTTTGGGGATTAGATTTTATGGGACAATTTATTCCTTCATTTGAGAACTTATATATTTTGATTGCAGTTGATTATGTATAAAAGTGGATTGAAGCACAAGCTTTACCTCGTTGTGATGCTAAAAGTGTTTCAAAATTCTTAATGAAAAAGATTTTCACAAGATACGGAATGTCGAGAGTGATTATCACTGATGGAGGATCTTATTTTTGGAATAAAGACATTTAAAGATTGGCAGAAAAGATTAGTATTGTTCATAAATTCTCTACTGCCTATCATCCTCAAACCAGTGGTTTAGCTGAAGTTTCTAATCGTGAGATTAAAAAAATTCTAGAAAAGACTGTAAATCCTAATAGAGTGGATTAATCTATGAGACTGGATACTGCATTATGGGCATACAGGACTGCTTATAAAACTCCTATTGGTATGACTCCTTACAGACTTATATATGGAAAAACTTGTCACTTACCAGTAGAATTGGAGCATAAAGCATATTGGGATTTTAAAGAATTTAATTATAATTTGAAAAATGCTGGTGAGAAGAGAATGCTCCAATTGAATGAATTAGAAGAATTAAGAAATGAATCTTACAATAACAACATAATTTATTAGGAAAAACTCAAGTTAAGACATGATCGGAAGATTAACCGAATGAACTTTGAACCAGGGCAAGAAGTTTTGCTTTAAAATACAAGGTTGAAATTATTTCTTGGGAAATTGAAGTCTCGTTGGTTAGGACCCTTTACTGTTACTCAAGTATATACTTATGGAGCTATTGAAATTGAGAATCCTATAACTGGGAATAGATTTAAAGTAAATGGACATAGATTAAAACCATATTTTGAGGGTAATAGACCAAAGTTTAAAGAGGTTTTAATGCTCAGTCAACCTGAATAACACCTGAATCAGTCGGGTAGACGATGTTAAACCAAGTGCTTTATGGGAGACAACCCATAGTTATCTTTATTAGTTGTGTGTTTATTTGAAGTTATTATTAATTTATAGTAATATTAGGTCCTACTACTTATATTTACCCTTTAATTATCATAGAATGTGAATCCATAGAGAAAATTTGGAACGTATTGGACCACGACATTTTTTTGCAAAAACTTGCCTAGGGCGCTAACGACGCGCTCGATGCCGCTGACGGTGGGTTTTTCTTGAGAGCTCTGGTATTAAATTGCAAAAGGCTCGCCAACGGTGCCTTCGAGGTCACCGACAGCAGGGTCAGTGAGTGTGCAGTTTTTCGTGTTCAAAATGACGATTTTTAGTGGTTTTTAGTGAATTCATTGTTGACCTCATTTTTGATGAGGTCTTTTGCTTCTCTCTTTAATACTTAGGATCTAGCCATAGGCTTTTCCTTTGACTAATCTTAGAGGACTAGAAGTGGAACCCACCCTTTAGAAATTCAAACACCTCTTGACTCCCTGCAAACTACACAAGCTTGATTGTAGACCCCTAATCACCTAGAGGGTTGAAATCAAATGTGGAGGTTTAAAAGATGAGTTCCCTATAGGACTTCTTGGCCTTAGGAATACCCTGGATGGCCTGGTCTGGTGAGGGTTGACTTGCACATACACCACACTCTCACACACAACCTAAGTCCTAAAACCACACTCTCACCCAACTTGACTTCCTGACTCATGTAGGTAATTCATATGGATGTTCCTTAACCCCTCAGCCCCTGGCTAAGAGGGTTAGGAACAACATAGTGAATGCCTCAAATGAGTCCTCTCATGGCACATATGGGCTTAATATGTATTCATGGCTCAACCAAAGTGATTACATTTTACTCAAATTTGATCAATCTTCCTTTTTCCAAAATTTCTATTTTTGACCCCCGGGGCCCTACACCTACTAAACCTATTAAAAGCCCTTGAAACTACAAAAAATTTACAAAATCACCTAAATTACCCAAAATTCCTCAAAATCAATCCTAAACATTTCCCCCCACTCAAATTGATCATCCATAGCCAAAAAATACAAAAAAATCCAAAAGTACCCCTCAATACCCTCCAAATACCCAAAATGCCCTTCTTAGCCCAAAATTCCAAAAGTTCAGAAAATTCCCAAAAAAATTCCAGAAATCCCAAATATTCTCAATTTCATTTTGTTCAACTACACCATGGGCCAATTTTGCCAATTTACCCCACTTTTACCAAAACCCCCAATTTGACCCATTTTAAACCCAAGTGAACCCAATGTCAAACCAAACCACCCCAATTGACCTCAATTTTGGTCCAATTCAATTCTAAACTTCAAATAAACATCCCCAATATCAATTTAGACTAAATCCAAGTCCAATTTGATTGACATTTGAGC
This sequence comes from Papilionanthe hookeriana x Papilionanthe teres, assembly GCA_022702705.1. Taxonomy (NCBI): domain Eukaryota; kingdom Viridiplantae; phylum Streptophyta; class Magnoliopsida; order Asparagales; family Orchidaceae; genus Papilionanthe; species Papilionanthe hookeriana x Papilionanthe teres. Next base: position 129,309,820 of record CM040427.1, read on the forward strand.
CCAATTTCAATTTGAAGCCTAAGGCCCAATTTTGGCCCAGGACTTAAACCTAGCTCAAACCAATCCAATTTAACTCCAATTGGCCCCAAATCTTTTCTAAAGTCTTCCTAACATCCCCATGAACAAAATACTAACTTGATTTGCCCAAAATTTGAACCTAAACACCACTCAAACCTAACCCAAAACTAAAATCCCTTAAATTGACCTAAGCCCAAGCCTAACCCAAATGGGCCCAAATCACAAAATTAGAGCCCAACCAAAGTTGGAAACTCTTTGTGATACTCCCATGAACATTTCTCAACATTAATTTTACATAAAATCCATCTTTAGCCCAACCTTAACCAAGTTAGCCCATTTTGGCCCAACTTGGCCCCTTTACCAAAAGACCCCACATTAAACCCAATTCAATTCAAAATCACTTTAAACTTGTTCCAAACCATTAATGACACATGCCTAAACCAATTGCAACATTTATTTGACATGGTCCTTCACAAAATTTTCATCCAAAAGCCCATTTTAAAATCCAAAAGCCCACTTCCTTAAATCACTTTGAAAGCCCACCCAAGCCCATTCCAAAAGCCCAAGTTTTCAATCCAAAGCCCACATGACATTTCTCTACATCATCCATTTAATCAAAATTACCCCTAAGTTTCAAAATCATCATTAAACCATTCCAAATCAAGCTTCATGAAAATTCTCCACCAAAATAACAAAATTCCTAAATTCTACTTCCATGAAATTGACCAAGCTTTGCCCCAAGCCACATGGAGCCATGAAGCCATGCATAATCCATATGCAAGCCATGGGAGCCACTTTCCACCTCACCAAGCCATTAATGGCAAGAAGGGGGGTCTTTCTTAAACCTTCATCAAGCATTTTTAACCTCATCCATGTTACACTCTAAACTAAGCTTAGCCACCTCACCTAGGATGGAGACTTCAACACCCCTTCTAAGCTGACCGAAATGATTCTTTTCAGCCCAAAACCAGGCCTTGGGTGGTGCACCAAGCCTAAAACCATGGGTTGACCAAATTGAACCCAAAATGATCCTCTCCCCATTCCATTTCAATTCAGTCCCTTTACACTTAGCCAACTCCAATTAACTTCACCAAATTCAAGCCCTGACCCTCCCGATCGGGATGGTGACTCGACCCTAGTCGGCCAGCCCACCACGACCGCCGGAAACCACCGTGCCGAGAGGCTTAATTTGAATCAAAATTCAATTTGAATTAGCTGAGCTGTCACATGCCCAATGGCCATTGCAGCTGTTCTTCCCTTGCCCTGAGTAGCTGATCCCAACCTTCAAACCCCCCTGGGAGGCCCTCCAGCCACCTCTATTTAAACCCACTCACCTCTCATCCAAATAAGGGAGATGAACCAGTCCTTAAGGAAACTCTGCCAAAATTGCTCCAGGACCTTCTTCTAACCCAGAGCAGTTGATCCCCAGTGTTCCTTTGCCCTATTCCCCATTAACAGAGCTCAATATCTGAGTTGAAAATCCACCCAAAAAATAGAACACTTCACCACAGTGAGCCAATCTCCAAATTGATTGGTCCTACACCTTCACCAGAATAAGAGGAGAAGTTCCCCAGCAAAAGCCCCCTCACCAGGCCATCCATTGCTTCCAGCCTCCAAGCTTTGTGATCGGCCTTGGTCACTTTCATACTTAGACAATTCCCCATAGCCAGAGACTTCATCTGGAGCTTGCCTGGACTCAATCGAAGGTGACACAACTCTTAGATTGAAGCTTCACCTCTCTGAGCTAAGGTATGAACTCACTCTTCCTCCCGAGCTTCCAGCGATTCTCCATTTTCTTTAGGTTAATTTCATAGCCTATAAACCATATGGATGTGTTCGTCTCTTTAAGACGAATCCATAGAGCATAAGAACACGAAAATCCATTGAGAATCGAGTGAGATCTTATGGTTTTAGTGTGGACGGTCACAGGTGCACACCAGTCATAGACGATGACCAGGAACCCTTGGATCGCCTGTATTTGGCGGACGGTCGAGATCAAGTCGGACGGCGCAATGGTGCATGAACCGCGGGACGCATGGCTGCTGACTCAAGTGGCGGCGTTGAATGGGAGCGCGACGCGTGGGCTTTCGATCCGCCGTAGGTTGACGCGGCGCCGAGTCGGATAAGTAGGAAATTAGGGTATTTTTTGAATTATTTAAATACCATAACTTCAAAAATTCATATCTTTGCATAGAAAAATCACAAAAATAAAATAAAAATACCCTCTTGCTCAGTGAACAAAAGAAAATAATATGGAAAAGAAATCAAGTTAATTGGATGAGTATTTTATTTTTAATAATTTATTTACTATTTTCTGTATTTTGATTCTTCATTTGCATAGATAATTAAGCATGACATGAGACCATAGGGCTTTTGAAGCCTCTGATCTTTGGAACATTCCCTGAATTTTTCAAGGTCAGAGACCATCTCTGTGAAAAGTTATGGAATTTTCAAGTTCATATCACTGTTTTAGGTATTTTAATTCCAATAATTAGCATGTTGTAAAATAAATTCTAGAAAAATTTGGTGATGTTCCTTAAGACCAGAGGACCCTATGAAAAATATATTTTGAGTTAATTCATTCATAATAACCTTAATTGGCCTAAACCCCTAAAATTGAATTTGATTTAATTAGGGAGAACCACACATCAAATTGACTTGAAAACAACTCTCCATTACTCTTTAGGGTTAGAGGAACCTTATATAAAATTTTAGAATCAATTGGACTTGATTAGCCCCACCAAATGGGTTGATTAAGCCTCATAAGCAAAATGGAACTTTAAAAATTCATAACTCCAAAAATACTTTTCAAAAATTCACAAAAATGATTTTGGAGCTTCTCTGATATCAGGGGAGTTCAGGAAAATTAAAATTGGAATTTTCTAAAAAAGTTAATTTTCCACAATATTTTGATATTTTAATAATTAAAAAATATAAAAATCACAAAAATATTAAAAATCATAAAAATATCACATTTTGACTCATAATCACTTAGGAACAAACCAAATATTTTTCCTAAGTCCCTATGGTTAGATATTGAATTTTAAAAGCTTAATGTAATTTTTAATATTAAAAAATAAGTTTTTAACCTTTTTCACTAAAATAATTCTAATAAATCAAAGAAAAATTATAAAATTATAAAATTTTTTTGTCTGAGCTCCCTGAGGTTAGAGAGATTTAAAAAAAATATAAAATCCATTTTCTAACTTTAATTTTATTTTATAATTAATTAATACTCTAAAATTCAAAATAATTATAATAAATAAAATATAAATAAAAAAATCACCAAAATTGGTCCAAGTGGTCTTCTAGTCATTAGGAACATCCCATATTTTTCTTAAGGATAGAAACCTTTCCTTGGTCATGTTGTTGAATTTTCTTTGAAAACCCTTATTTTCTACTTAAAATAATTATATAAATAAATTAAATTCAAAAAAATCACATTTTCTCTTGTAATGTCCTAATTGACATGTGAGTGAGGTGACATAAAAATTTCAAATTCATTTGAGATCAATTTAGTGAGTTATGAAATAAATAAGCTTAAAAGGGCATAAAGGTAATTAAAAATTTTAGCCCCTAATTAAAACTTTAAGTTTAATCAAAATGGGGGGGGGTAAAATATTTGATTTTAATTTTCTCTTGGATGATTGAAATTTAGGGAAATTAAGGGGTAGAAACCCATTAAACACATTGAAAATATCAAAAAAAATGAAACTTTAATTAATTAAATGATTTAGATTTTTGAAAGAATATATTTAAATTTGGATTATTAAAATAGGAATATTATTAAGAGGATATTTATTCTTTAATTTAAAAATCCCAAAATAAATCACTTTAACATATTTAGTTCCTAATTAAGAATTAAAATAATAATCCAAATTAATAATTAGAATTAAAATTAAAATTAAACTAAAATTAAAATTAAATTAAATTAAAATTAAATTAAAATTAAATTAAAATTAAATAAAAATTAAAATTAAAATTAAAATTAAAATTAAAATAAAATTAAATTATAATTAAATTGAAATTAAATTAAAATTTAAAATTAAATTAAAAATTAAAGTTAAATTAAAATTAAAATTAAAATCAAAATTAAAACTAAAATTAAATTAAATTAAATTAAATTTAAAATTAAATAAAAATAAAAGTAAATTAAAATTAAATAAAATTAAATTAAATTAAATTGAAATTTAAATCAAATTGAATTAAATTAAATTAAATTCATCTAACAACAAACCTAAATGAAATCATTAAGAATTAAATCTAAAATAATTTGAACACTATTCCAAACTTAAAATTAAAACCTCATAATTATATTAAAACACTTTAAACCATTAACTCAAACTTTTAATTATGATTAAGATTCTCAAAAAACCAATTTGCCCTTAAAGGCTTTAATTATTATAACTCTTAAATAGAGTATTAAGTGAGATGTCACTTCATTCATCAGGTAATCAAATACCTAAGTTCACTGAGCAAGAAACAAAGTTTAACTAAACTCCTGGATGATTAATTCACATGTGCAACTCAATTTACTTGGACTCAAAACTATCCCAGAAATATTGAAAAGATGTTTAGGATTCGTCCTAAGCACTTCCTCAATATGACGGGATGTTTTAGAAGAACAACCGAATTTAATTGTTCTTTGATGAAGAAAATCGTCCTTAAATCAAACCAAGAAACTAAACACATAGGAGATGACTAGTTATAGGATTAGGAATTTGGCAGACAACCAAAACCCTTCCCTTAGTTTTACCTAGGTATCTGTTGAAACATTTAAATGCCTTAACATGTGTTTTAAGTGTAGCTTAGGATGACGGGAAGACCCTCCAGGTACGCTTTTATTTTATTGCTATTTACTTTATTGCAATTTACTTATATGCATTGTACTTTACTTTTCTTGCATGTTAAACAAGACTGTTGCATGAAAACAAAAACCTTTAGGATAGTCCCTGAACTGAAACTAAAACTAAATTAAAAGTCATTGCAAGATAAAATTCACCGCCACAACATTCCAAAATATAAAATAACTCAAAATTTAATCACAAACGTAACAACAAAACTACAATTACAACTAAATTAAAACGTCTCGTTGAATGATCGGGAATACCTCGGATGATGTAACCCACGTGTTGCTAACGGGATTTCCCACGGTCTAAATGAAAGTGTGGAACTTATTCAGTTGAGTTTAGCAAATTCATCTGGACTAAGTGAATTCGATGAAAATAACGGTGTAGGGATGACGGAACCGTGGTATCTTAATCGGTTCTGTTTAAATAACTTTAAGATTTGTTTTAATTAAAAATATTAAAAACACTTGGATTTTAAGATTTTCTCTAAAACAAAACACTTCTCTCATCTCCTGATTTATGACTTCTAAAACTAAACCTCTGCAACAATAAGGAGCACGGAGCACGGTGGGCAGGACGACCATCTTCGTCAGCAAAACAACTCTACATCAGCTAAACCTTCTTAGATTAAATAACCAAGCCATAGGATTTTGAGGTAGTTTGCTTAGTGCAACATAAATCCTCAACCTCTTCGTTAGGCATTTGCATGATCATTTCCTGTAAATTAAGCCCTAACCGGTCTTAGGACTCCGAGGTAGTCGTTTGATACGACATAAGCCCTCACATCTTCAAGACTATTTGTATGATTGTGTCATACAAATATAAGTCCTAATTAACTAAAATTGGCAGGATTACAACATTAAACATACTCTTAAATCGAAGCCAAACAATAGGATAGTTTGGGAAGTTGCCAAGATTCTTCTTGGATCCTCAGCTTCTTCTACTCCTCTTCCATTGAACTTCTGAAAATAAATTGTTCCAAATTTGATCCATTCCGTTTTGAATTTCCAAAATTCAATCCTTTGAAAAACTTATACTTTGAAATTCTTGAGAGCAAAACTACTAATCATTATCGAGAGTTTTCTTAAATGATTCTCGTCATTTAAGATGTAATTAACTATAAGGGCTTGCCCTTATAGGGAACTTTAAGAACCCAGGTAATATAAACCCTGCTTAATTTCTTTATATTAAGAAAGGGAACTTGTCGGCTTATAAAAATGGTTTGCAAACCAAACGGATGTCACAAATCTTCTAGTTTATTTAATCGAGCCCCATCATCAAGCAGTGTGTCTATTCTTCGGGATATATACACGGTTTGTGGTGCGGTGCTCGTTTATATAAACTATTCGGGATGTGAGATCGGTTTGATTTCATATCTTAAAATTTTCAAATTTAAAAATTATTTTCAAAATTAAATACTACTTTTCAAATTATTTATTTAAATAAAATTAAAAAGTCGCCGACAACTTCTGTAGGCTACCCCTTTTTCAAAATACAACACTCAACCTAAAAATATGCCAACATTCGTCTTCTATAAACTCCTATGGATGGTTCCTAAACACTCCAAACTCCCAAAAATGAATGGATACTCTTTTGAATTCTTCTCAAATGGCTTCCAATTCGATTGATAACCTAAGATTTCGAGTGTACAACTGAAGAAAGTTTGTCAGTGCGAAGGCGCAGTGACTTTTCAACAAAGTAATCTCAAAGAAAAGATTGAGTAAATAAAGAGGATTTATCAATAGAGGCAAAGCAATTCTTCATCACCAATTGAAGAAATGATGGTGCGGAGAAGATGGGAATTGTTTTGCTACACTACTGCCGTAGTAGTCATTCCAGTGGTTAAGGAATTCTATGCCAATTTACATGGAATCAACCAAGGAAGCGTTTATGTGCAAGGTAGGTGGATTACATTTAATTCTAGAAGAATTAGTGAGTTATATATACTTAAGAATGTTCCAGTCTGTTATTATTCAAATTTTGTGCCAACGAGAGAAAAGATGAATGAAATATACCAAAATTTGACGGATGAAACCGATGACTGAGAAGTTAGAGAGAACGGGTATGTTAGTTTCTCTACAACACTTTAAAATCCTATTTCGAAACATTGGCACTTTTTCATCTCTACGAAGTTATTGCCGACGATGAAAATTGGCAAAGTCACAAAAAAGTGCAATTTTGAACTACTGCATTCGAATGGGTTGGCCCATTGATATTGGACGATTATTGTGAAGTCTGTTTATGACCTAATCGTTCAAGAATCATCCCAAGGGCTTGGACATCCTTCCACAATTCTCTCCATTTACAGTTTGTTTCAAGTATCTTATAAAGTTTGGGAGAAGGTACTGCTACCCTGGAAACCCTTAGATCCAACTCAGATGTTCCAAGCCAATGTTAAAGAGAGTGATGTAGGCTTAATTAAGGATCAAGCATCGCAGAATTCTATTCCTGTTCAACCATTAGTAGTGGAAAAGACATCGATGCTCTTACATAAAATCAAAATTCTGGAGAATCAGGTACAAAACTTAACGAGTACAGTTAACAATATGTCTGATTTCTTCAATCACATCGATTGGAGAAGGAAAGAACATTTTGATCATACTAGACAATTCAAAGCGAGTTTGGTGCGATTGATGAGAAGGATGGGATTAATCGATGAAGATTCAACGGAAGAATTCCCATTCCAACCTTTTTACATGTTCGTCCATGTTCAAGCAATGGGTGATATCGTAGGAGAGACTAGCACTAGTTATGAAAAGTAGTAGACTTGATTATGTTGTGTTTGATTTGAACAATGTTTGTATGTTTGTGTGTTTGATTTCTTTAGTTTGCTTTTTAATCTCAGTATAGATGAGATTAAGTTTGAAATGTTTTTTTTCAGCGTTTTGAGTGTTGTGGCTTGGATTGCGACGCTGATTAGATGAATTTCGATTGAAAGAATATTTACTTATGTGTGTTATGTATTGTGTATTGCAAACACTTGGATTCAATATATTTGTTGTGTGTATGTTTATTTGTATTAATACATCACTTAATCACTTAAAATAAATGTTATAAAGGGTTAAACAGATGATGATGAGCCTCAAAATTGATCGAAACTATACAAATTTAAAAAATGATCAATTTTTTAGAATCTCACCGACGGCGCGCTCGAGGTCGCTGACAGCGCGATTTTCCTGAGAAGAATAGGAATCTAATTCAATAGAGCCCGCCGACGGCTCGAACTTGTCCGCCGACGGTGTGATCACGAAAATTACCTATTTACAGCGATTTTGACCGGTCAAATGCCACTATTCATCATCTTCTTCCCCTTTTTACCTGAAAAGTCGACCTAAGGCTTGATAGATCTTGGATTTAGGGAGATTTCAAAAAAATGTAACACCAAATTTCATCTTCCCTTGGTAAGAGCTTCACTCCTATGTAAAACTTTTTGTTTTTCACCATGAATTTCTTCCACATTAGGAAATTTTGGAAAATTGAAAATGTGGAGAAAAGACTTGGAAGGAATTCATGGAAATTGATTTAGATTGTTTTAAACCCCCTTTAGAAGCCATTGTATTATTATTTTAGAGATAAGTTTGGAATTTTTGTGATTTAATAGATCAAAAGATGGCTCCTCGACAAAATAGAAGACTCGAATTTGACAAGACTCTATTCATTAAGATAAAAGCACAATCGAGGTACAATTTAGTCTATCAAAGTAAAAATTGTATACAATATAGATTTTTCGAGAATCCTGGAGGAGAGGTAGAAAGGATTATCAAAGAGAGAGGGAGAACTGTTGTTACACAACAAACAAGGCTGCTATAGAAGTTGTTAGAGAATTCTACTCCATTCTTTAGTGCTAATCGCATTAACACTTTTTACGAGCTTCACGACTATTTTTCTAGCGAGTATGCAACATTTGGAACAATGGAAGGTCCGTTGAATGATGTTATCGACTTTCTCACTAATGGGAAAGGAGTTTTGAAAATTAAAATCGTGAACGGATTAACTTTCCATTGTCCATGATGAATGCCACTGCTAAGGCATGGCATTATTTCATCTGTTCGACTCTGCTACCCACTTACCATCATAGTGAAGTCTCTAGAGAGAGAGATTTTCTCAATTTATGTATTCAAAACAACAGAAGCATTAATGTGGGGAGAATAATCTATAAGAATATTATGGCACTACTAAGAGTGAGACAAGTGGATATTTAGGGCATCCTGGCCTCATTTATGCACTTTGTCAAATATCTGGAGTTGAAGCAAGAGATGATGAGGAATGGGTATATCCTATAAAACCCATTAGTAAAGCAAATAAGAAGACTTATGAATCCCATGAGGAATGGAGATCATGGAGTAGGAGCAAAGGACCTTCTACTAGAAGAGACATTCCTTCTACTAGCTATGACCCTCCTGCCTCTAGTCCCCTACCTTATATGATCTGATGAATGTCATGACCCTGTAGAGGAAAGTTTTAAACAGTTGGATAAAAAACAGGAAAGAATTGATCATAGGATTGAAAGTCTAGAGAGAAGACATGATCATGATAGTGAGTATCTTCAGAGGCATTCAGATTTTAAGATGACTTATTACGATGCTCAAGCTAGATACTACAGAGGAGAGCCTAATGTCATTTTTCCAGAATGCCCCCGCTATACTCAGTATCAACACAATCCTCCTGCGGACCAGGGTGATGAAGACATTGTGTGGGATTTTGATGCTTGATGATTTGATAGTGATGTATTGTATGTGTTTGTTTTAGTTTTAGTTTTTTGTTGTAGTACTTTTCTTGATTGTATTTTGTGGACTATGCTTAATTTTCTGTGATATGTGTTTTGTTGGTAGTTTGTATTATTATTTCTAGATGTTTGTGATATCTGTGATTGTAATTGTAATTGTAACTTGTTTAGTGTAAAATAGTAAAGTGTTTGTTTTGTGTTGTGAAATGCATATGTCCCGTAAAGTGCAGTTAGTTGTTTTTGTTTAAATTTTAGTTTTAAATACCTGTTTTAAAATTTCATTACCCCAGCAAATTTTATAAACTGTTATGTGTGTTAAAAGGTTTTTAAATATTACAGGCCAGTTGAAGTTAGAAATTTTGAGAACCTGCAAATTTCAAAAAGACAAAAATGCCTAAAGTGCAAAGGTATGAATTTTATATTTAAAATTTTTCTTTCACCCATATACTATTTCTATTTATAGAAAACTTTAAGTTTGGGGGAGGGAAGAAAAAACTTAACTATTATATGTTCTCAATAACATATTTTCAAAAATTATTAATATGATTTTTATAATAAAATTTAATTTAGATAACTATGTTTAGATTTTATCTAAATATTGTAGAAGATTCAAAGAAATATTCTTGATAATAAAAAATATTCTTATAAATTAAGATATTTAGTATAAAAGGATAAGAATATAGTTAACTATTTAAAGTAAAGAAAACTATATTTTGAAAGATTAAGAATCTTAACAATTCAGTTGAGAAAGAAAAGATTGAGATTCAATAATGTAAAAACTATGAAGTACATATAAGATAAAAAATGTATTAAAGTTTCAAATTTATAAAAAGAAGAGTGAAGTTCAAAATTATTAACAGGTTATCCAGATATAGTAATCCTCACTTGAAAAATAAAAAAAAAAGAAAGAAAAAGAAAAAGGATTGAAAAACAATCCCTGAAAAGAAATGAAACAGAAAAGAAAATAACTGAGGAGAAGCTTGAAGAAATGCCTTATCAAAAATTGGCTTCATTTAGATTAACCTAAAAGGAAAACTAAAAGTATTTCTAAACTTATACTTATGACTAGTTTCTTACTTATAGTTTCCTCATGAATTTCCTATCTTCTGAATATTCTGAGTAAATTAATATTGCAACATATAGTCATTCTTGAAATGAATAGAAAACTAGAACTCTTATACTTGATGACTAGATAGCCTTATACCTGCCGAATTAATCTAATTATTCAAAAATCTTTCTAAGAATTCTTATTATAATGTTTATTTAAATCAAGATTATAGTAATTCTGAATTCAAACTTTACCATAATGAATCATAACTTTTATGTAGTACAAAATATTACTTGAGGACAAGTAATAGTTAAGTTTGGGGGATTTTGACCCAAGAAAAAAAGGTTAAGATTTTCATGCCTATTTTATATTGATTTTGATGATATTGACCTTTAAAGAAAGGTATATTTGGAGTTTTTTTTTTTCAGGTATGAATATTTAAGGACAAAAGAGTGAAAATATGAAAAAAGGAGCGAATTTGGAGCAAAAAGGACAAAATTATGCAAATTTGATCTAGGGCGCCGACTATGAGGTCGATGGCACCGACGGCATGATTTTCCCGAAAGTTCAGAATTAATTGCAAGGGAGGCCGCCGACGGCGGAGATCGAGGCCTCTGACGGCGGGGGCCTGTTTAAAGCCCTATTTCTACAAGGGCGCAGAAGGCGAGCTCGAGGCCGCCGACTGCGGGATCGATGATTCTTCCCTGAAATATGTCGAATGTGGACGATTTTTGAAGGGGTGCCTGCAAAACCCTTAGAGACTTGTTGACCTCATTTTTGATGAGGTCTTCTCTTCTTCTCTTTAGTACTTAGGATCTAGCCTTAGGCTTTTCCTTTGACTGTCTTAGAGGACTAGAATTGGGACCCACCTTCTAGAAATTCAAACCACTTCTTAACTCCCCGCAAACTCTACAAACTTGATTGTAGACCCCTAATCACCTAGAGGGTTGAAATCAAATGTGGAAGTTTAAAGGATGAGTTCCTATAGGACTCTTCGGCCTTAGGACCGCCCCAGGTGGCCCGGTCCAGTGAAGGGCCGACTTACACACACTACACTTATACACTACACCTACACACTACACTTCCACACACCTCCTAAAACACACCCATACCCAACTCGACCTCCTCACTCATGTAGGTGATTCACATGGATGGTCCTTAACCCCCGAGCCCTCGCAAGAGGGTTAGGAACAACATAGTGAATGCCTCAAATGAGTCCCTTCATGGCTCATATGGGCTTGATATGGCTTCATGGCTCAACCAAAATGACTTCTTTCCACTTACATCCACCCTATCTTCAATTTCCCAAATTTTCAATTTTTGACCCCGGGACCCTACACCCGCTTAACTCTACCCAAAACACTCGGAACTACCCAAATTTCTCAAAAATTTCCAAATTATCCAAAATTCTCTAAAATCAATCCCAAACATTTCCACATCACCCAAATTGATCATCCATACCCAAAAATACCAAAAATTCCAAAAATACCTCCCAATACCCTCCAAATACCCAAAATACCCCTCTCGGCCAAAAAATCCAAAAATTCAGAAAATTCCCAGAAAATTCCAGAAAATCCCAAATATTCCCAATTTCATTTTGTCCAACTACACCATGTGCCAATTTTGTCAATTTACCCTACTTTTGTCAAAACCCCCAATTTGACCCATTTTAACCCAAAGTGAACCCAATGTTAAACCAAACCTACCCAATTGACCCCAATTTTGGTCCAATTCAATTCTAAACTTCAATTCAACATCCCCAATACCAATCTAGACCAAATTCAAGTCCAATTTGATTGACATTTGGATCCAATCTCACTTTTGGCCTTAAAGCCCAATTTGGACCCATGACCCAAACCTAACCCAAACTCACCCAATTCAACTCCAATTAACCCCAAATCTTTTCTAAATCTTCCTTAACATTCCCACAAACAAAACACTAACATGATTTGCCCAAAATTTAGACCCAAATCCCACTCAAATTCAACCCAAAGCTAAGAGGCCCATTTTTGACCTAAACCCAAACCTAACCCAAATGAGCCCAAACCCCAAAATCAAAGCCCAACCAAAGTCAAAACCTCTTTGAAACACTCCCATAAACATTTCTCAACATTGATTTTACATCAATTTCAACCCTAGCCCAACATTAGCCCAACTTGGCCCACTTTGACCCATATAGGCCCACTTACCAAATAAACCCAAATTCAAACCAATTCAACTCCAAATCACACCAAATTGACTCCAAGCCCTTCATAGAACATCCCTAAACCAATTATGACATTTTTTTGATAAAGTCCTTCACAAAATCTTCACCCAAATGCCCATCCTAAAATCAAAAAGCCCATTCCCCTTAAACTTTCCTAAAAGCCCACTTCACCACATTCAAAAGCCCAAATCCATCCAAAGCCCACATGACACTTTCCCTCATCATCCATTTAATCAAAATCACCCCTAAGTTTCAAAATCATCAATTAAACCATTCCAAATCAAGCTTCATGCAAATTTTCACCAAAATATCCAAAATTCTTAAAACCCATTTTTATGAAATTGACCCAACCTTTTCCCAAGCCAAATGGAGCCATGAAGCCATGCACAAGCCATATGCAAGCCATGGCAGCCACTTTACACATCACCATGTCATTTTTGGCAAAAGGAGGGAGTCCTTTAATGATTCCCTTAAGGGTGATTTAGCCACTTCCATGACTCCACTAAACCATGCTTAAGCTTAATCGTACTTGGATGGTGACCCTTCCCCACTAATTAAGCCGACCTAAACCACTTTATCTTCAGCCCAAGCTAGCCATGGGAAGGTGCACCCAACCCATTTGCATGGGTTGACCAAAATGAGCCAAAATGACCCCTTCCCCTATCTACTTTGATTCAACCACTTTACACATGTCAAACCTCAATCGAATGCACCAAACCCCGACCCCGACCCACCCGAACGAGATGGTGACCAATGCCCGGCCGGCCGCCCACCGGGCCGCCGGAAAACACCATGGCCAAGAGCTCACATGCGAGCCCAACTTAAAATTCTCACTCGCCGAGCCGTCCCATCCCCATGGCCATTGAGCCGTTCTTCTCTTGCCAAGAGCAGCTCGATCCCCAACCCTAACTCTCCCCCGGGAGGCCCTCCACCCTCTCCTATTTAAACACCACCCCTCTCGGCCATGAGAGGTGCTGAAAACAAACCTTAAGGAAACTCGCCAAAATTGTTCCGAACTCCTCCCCATACACAGAGCACTTGATCCCCAGGTGAGATCCCCCCGCCATTTCTTCTCTCGTGAGCTCAATTTCGTAGTTGAAATTCCACCCAAAACCAGGACACTTCTCCACAGCTGAGCCAATCCCCAAATTGATTGGTTCTACACCTTCATCGTACCAAGGGAAGGTGTCCACCAAGCAAAAGCCCCATCTCCGAGCCACCCGAGCTGCTCCAGCCTCCAAGCTTTGTGGATCGGGCTTGATCGAAATCACATCTAGACAATTCACCAGACAAGGATATTTCATCTGGAGCTTGCTGGGATCCAATCGAAGGTGCAACAACTCTCAGATTGAAGCCACACTTCTCTGAGCAGGTATGAACTAATTCTTCATCCCGAGCTTCTGGAGATTCTCCATTTCGAATGCTTTAATTTCAATGCATGATAACCGTATAGATGTGTTCGTCTCTTCAAGACGAATCCATAGAGCATAAGAACATGAAAATCCATCGAGTATCGAGTGAGATCTTAGGGATTTAGTGTGGACGGCTCTCGGGTGAGGACGCTCGGGGACAATGAACGGATGCCGTCCATTCAATACACACGCGGACGGACTGCTCAGATGGCGTCGGACCGGGAGATGGTACAAGATCCGCGGGGCCCGGGCTGCTGACTCAGATGGCGGCGTCGAATGGGAGCGCGACACGCGGCGTTTCGGAGATGCCGAGGATGAGTTGGCGCCGCGTGGATAAATAGAAAATTAGGGATATTTTCTATTTATTTAATTCCCTAAACTTCAAAAATTCATATCTTTGTGTAGAAAAATCAGAAAAATAAAATAAAAATACCCTCTTGCTCGAGTGAACTGAGGAGAATAATGTGGAAAAGAAATCATTTAATTTCATCAAGTATTTTATTTTTTATAATTTATTTACTCTCTGCATACTTTTAATTCTCCATGCATGTATACAATTCACCATGGCATGAGACCATAGTGGCTTTGAAGCCTCCGAATTTGGAAACATTCCCCGAATTTTCCAAAGTCGAGGCCATCCCTATGAAGAGTTATTGATTTTTCAAGTTCATGTTACTCGTTTTGACTATTTTAATTCCAATAAATAGCATGTTGTGAAATAAATTCTAGGAAAATTTGATGATGTTCCTTATGACCAGAGAACCCTAGGAAAAATAGGTTTTGAGTTAGTTCATTTAAAACAACCCTAATCGGCTTAAACACCCAAAATAGGTCTCTAATTAATTAGAGTTAACCATGCATCAAATTGACTTAAAATCAATTCTCTACTGACCTTTAGGGTCAGAGGAACCCACCATAAAAATTTGAGGTCAATTGACTTGGTTAGTCCCACTAATTGGGTTGATTAAGCCACTTAGTCATTTTAAACTTTAAAAATTCATAACTTTCAAAATACTTTTCAAAAATTCACCAAATTGGTTTGGGAGCCTCTCTGATATCAGGGGAATTTAAGAAAATTAAAATTTCAATTTTCTAAAAAAGTTGATTTTTAATAATATTTTAATATTTTTAATAATTAAAAAATAATAAAAATCACAAAAATAATAAAATTCACCAAAATGTCACATTTTGAATTTTAATCACTTAGGAACAAAACCCACATTTTTCTTAGGTCTATTTAGTGAAATATTAAATTTTAAAGCTCTAGGGTAATTTTAAAATTAAAAAAATGTATTTTCTAGCATTTTCACTAAAATAATTATAATCAATCATAGAAAAATCAGAAAATTGCAAAATTTGATTCTCTTATTTCCTTGATATCAAAGAGATTTTTGAAAAATATAAAATTCATTTTTCAACATTTATTTTATTTTTAAATTAATTAACACTCCAAAACTTAAAATAATTATAATAAAAATAATATATTTCAAAAAATCACCAAAATTGGTTCAAGTGGTCCTCTGGTCATTAGAAATGTCCCCTAATTTTCTTAAGGACAGAAACTTTCCCTTGGTCATGTTATTAAATTTTCCTTGGAAATCTCTATTTTCCACCAAAAATAATTATATAAATAAATTAAATACATAAAAATCACATTTTCTCCTCTCATGTCTTTATTGACATATGAGTGAAGTCACATAAAAATTTCAAGTTCATTCGAGTTCAATTTAGTGAGTTATGAAATTATTAAGCTTAAAGGGTAAAATGGTAATTAAAATCTTTAATCCTTAATTAAAACTTTTAGGTTTAATAAAAAAATTAACAAGTAAAATATTTGATCCTCTTTTGATTTGGATGATTGAAATTTAAATAATTAAAGGGTAGAAACCCATTAAATAATTTTAAAATGATTAAACTTTAATTAAATAATTGATTAAATTTGGAAGAATTATAAAATTGGAATTATCAAAATAGGGATATTATTAGGAAGAGATTTATTCTTTAATTTAAAAAAATCCCTAAATTAATCATCTCATTAATATTCAATTCTTAATTAAAATGATAACTCAAATTCAAAACATTAAAAGACTTAATCATTAAACTAAAATTAAATTATTAAACTCTTTTAAAAATTTCAATTAAAATTAAAAAATAAAATTAAATTAAAAATTAAATTAAATTAAGTAAATTAAATTAAATTAGATTAAATTAAATTAAATTAAATTAAATTAAATCAAATTAAATTAAATGAAATGAAATAAATTAAATCAAATTAAATTAAACTAAATTAAATCAAATCAAATGAATTAAAATTAAATTAAATTAAATTAAATTAAATTAAATTAAATTAAATTAAATTAAATTAAATTAAATCAAGTTAAATTAAAATTAAATCAAATCAAATTAAATTAATTTAACATCAAATCAAACTAAATTGAATTAAATTAAATTAAAATTAAAACTCAATTAAATTAAATTAAATTAAATTAAATTGAATTAAATAACAACACCTAAAACAGAAAGAAATTAAATATAAAGCAACTTGAACACTATTCCAAATTTAAACCCTTTAACTTAAATCAAATCATTCGAATACCAATTTACCCTCGAAAGTTTTAGTTATCATAACTCCTAAACGAACATTAAATGAAATGTTACTTCACTTATAGTGATATTCAAATGTCCTAGTTCACCGAGCAAGATAACAACAAAACTTGAATTCTCGGACGATTAATTCATTTGTATAATTAAACCCATTCGGACTTAAAACAATCCTAGAAATATCGAAAAGATGTTTAAGATTCTTCTTAAGCACTTCCTCAATATGATAGGACATTTATAAGAACAATTGAATTTAATTATTCTTCGATGAAGAAAATCGTCTTCAAACAAAAACATAAAGAACCTAGACGTCATAGGAAATGACTAGCTATAGGATTAGGAATTTGGTAGAAAACCATAACCCTTCCCTTAGCTTTACCTAGGAACTTGCTTAAATATTCTAATTGTGTTTTAAGTGCAGCATGGGATGACGGGAAGACCCTCCGTGTACGCTTTTATTTTATTGCAATTTACTTTCTGCAATTTACATTATTGCAATTTATTTAACTGCATCGCACTTACTTTTCTTGCATGATAAACAATTGTTGCATGAAAACTCACACCTTTAGGATAGCCCCTAAAACCGAAACCAAAACTAAGTTAAAAGTCATCGCAAGATAAAATTCACCGCCACAACATTTCAAAATATAAAACAACTCAAAATTTAATCACAAACAGTAACACAAAACTACAATTACAATTAAATTAAAACGTCCTGTTGGATGATCGGAATACCTCGGATGATGTAACCTACGTGTTGCTAACGGGATTTCCCACGGCCTAAATGAAAGTGTGGAACTCATTCAGCTGAGTTTAGCAAATTCATCCGGACTAAGTGAATCCGATAAAAATAATGATGCCTGAAGGATGGAACCGTGGGATCTTAACCGGTGTCGTTACAATCAACTTTAAGATTTGTTTTAATTAAAACGTAAAAAACACTTGGAAATTAAGATCTTCTCTAAACCAAAACACTTTTCTCATCCCCCGATTTATGACTTCTAAAACTAAACCTCTCGCAACAACAAGGAGCTCGTAGCATGGTGGGCAAGCACGGCCATCGTCATCAACGAAAACCCGAGTCTACTTCAAGCAAAACTTTCCTAGAATTAAATAACCAAGCCATAGGATTTCGAGGTAGTTCGCCTAGTGCAACATAAATCCTCAACCTCTTCGTTAGTGCACTTGCATTGCAAATTAAGCCCTAACCTGGTCTTAGGATTCCGAGGTAGTCGTTTGGGTACGACATAAACCCTCACATCTTCAAGGCTATTTGTATGATTCTATCATATAAATATAAGTCCTAATTAACTAAAATTGGCAAAATCAAAACATTTAAATAAATATTAGGACTTTCCTAAATCCAAGCCAAACAATAGGATAGTCGGGAAATTACCGAAGTTCGCTTCGAATCCGTGATTTCTCCTACTTTTCTTCCTTTCGATTCCCAAAACAAAATGTTCCAAACTCGATCCATTCCCTATCGAAATTCCGAAATTCAATCCCTCGAAAACTTAAACTTTGAAATCCTTGAGAGCAGAATTATTGATTATTATCGAGAGTTTTCTTAGGTGATTCCCGTCACTTAAGATGTAATTAACTATAAGGGCTTGCCCTTATAGAGAATTTTAAAGAACCTGTGTAATATAAACCCCGTTTAATGTTTTCATATTAAGCAGGGGAATTTTGTTGGCTTATAAAATTGGTTCGCGGACCAAACGGATGTCACAAATCTTCTAGTTTATTTAATCGAGCCCCACCGTCAAGCAAGTGTGTCTATCTTTAGTGATAGATACACGGTTTGTGGTGCGGTGCTCGTTTATATAAGCTATTTGGGATGTGAGATCGGTTTAATCTCATATCTTAAAATCTTCATATTTAAAATTATTTTCAAAATCAAATACTACTTTCCAAAATTATTTATTTAAACTAAATTAATAATTCGCCGACAATTTCTGTAGGCGACCCCTCTTCAAAACACAACACACCGACCTAAAAATATGCCGACAGATTTCTGGCGACTCCGCTGGGGAAAATTCCTCTCTCCATTTTAATCAGATAATTCTTCTTTCAAAAATCGGAAGTGTATCCATGTCCCTTGTGGATCAAACTACCCTTCTTTCCGTTGGAATACTATGTTCATTTCTACCATGGACAAGTATAGCCAACATTCTCTCGGATTTAGGAGCCACTGTTTAGACACCCCTAAACAGAGAGGTTCCGAGATCCTTTTACCTCATTTTCGAGGTGGGGTGGACCCCCAATAGGTGTTAGTTTAGGAATGATCCTTCGAGTCGAGAAGTCTTGCTTAAGACTTTCTTTTCCTTTCCAACTCGAATCGGATTCCTTACCTTCTTTACACCTTTCGAACATTCCGTTCTAAATAAAGAAACCCTCTAATAAGTGACTCTTTTAACAAATGATTCCCTCTTATAAATACATGAACAAGAATGAGTTCGGACTCTTTTCAATTCCTTTCTTTTCGTCCTAAAGAAAAGAAGCATAGCTTGGGACTGACAACCAGAATCTACCCTGCAAAAATGGAAGCCCCGAAGCCGATTTTCTCCTTCACCAATGGACTGGACTTCGCTGTCTATAAGGATGAGCTGCCCGACAATGGGATCATCCGATTCGGACAAGGATTTGAAAACACGAATGCCAAAGTCACCGACGTCTCCCTCTTTGCACTGACGAACAAGATATCTGAAGCTGAGGAGTCACTGCTTGAGTTCAACCATAGGTCGACCCAAGAGTTTCCTCCCCTGCAAAGGATCCCGATTAGGAGGAGTACTGCCGTCCGCAGAGGACCGTTCTTACTACCCCCACCGGTCTAGTTGTTTCGCACCTACCCCGACTTCGCCAAATCAAAGGGGAAAGAAATCCGTAACTATGGTAAACCCGTTACCGTGGAGGGTACGGATCTTCCCGTAAGACCTTCTCTTTTCGAAATCGGGTCCAGCTCAAAGATTCCGTCACCGACAAGGACCCAAAGAAGAAACGAAGTAGAAGGATCGCCGGAGAAGCCGTAGCCGCCGAAATCGCCTTCCTAGAGGAAATTCCAGAGTTGCCTGAATATACACCGTTGCCAGAATATACACCGCTACCAGAATATACACCGCTGCCTGACTACATACCACTCTTGGGAGAAAGCAGGTTCCATCCCCTCTCCGCCGCAGAGGATGAGGAGAATGTTCGCAAGATTGTCGCCACATTACCTCGGCCCGCATATTACAACGATAGCCGTAGGAAAAGAACTAGAACTACGCCAGTTTGCTCGACCGCAAACTTTGGTAGAAAAGTTAGCAAAGAAGGAAAACTCGCCTCGTATCGGAGATTCTACGAAGGATAGGGCGGGTGCCGCTCAAATCCCTTCTTGGGCCCCGAGTAGAGCCCGCCGTCATGACGTGAAAAGCCAAGTAAAAGAATGAAGGCTAGCCCGCCCGTCGTAGTCTCGGGATTACGGACTAGGAGGATACCACCTTCCAGCATTTCGGCCGACGCACCATCCGGTCCTAGACCTTCCGTCGCTAGAAGGATGGTATGGCATCCCACTACCTGGCGCTTAAGATCGAAACAAGCAGCTCGAGAAAGAAAGTCTCGCCAGGAGGCCGGAATCCGAAGAAAGTGCTACCTGCGATAAAGGGAACTCGTGAAAAAGGGACCCGGCAGCTATCGCATGACAACCGCAAAGACACACAGAAAGCCGCGCTGGAAGATGCCATGGAAAAGTTGAGAACCGATATCCGACGGTTGGCAAAAGAAAGAGAAGAAAAGTTTGGAGATGAGATCGATTCATCGGAATTCATGGACGACGAATATGCAGAAATCAATATGGTTGAGACACGAGCTTCATCGCCTTCGCAAGGTGCTCCTGCAACTGCAGAAAGAGAGGAGCCGGAACTGATGAGGAGACAGCTTCAGGAAAAAGACGACACGATCGCTCAAATGGCGAAAAGGATGGAAGAGATGGCCGTAGCTCTGGCCACTCTCCGCAGTCAAGTACAACCACATAGAGAAACACCCCTGCAGGTCATTCACATTGTAGACGGAGGAAAGGAGATTACATCCGTCAATGGGGATGACCAGCTGAAAAGGATACAACACAAAGTACGATCCCCGAAAAGGATATCAAGAACTTGGTGGAACAAGCAAGTGCAAGAAGCCTTAGCACAATCGAAGAGCGGGACATCCATTCGGACGGGTAGACCTTACCCAGAAGAATTCGACGCTGTCCAATACCCGAAAGGCTTCGTACCACCTCTATTCAAGACCTTCGACGGAACCGGGAACCCCCGACAAGCATGTTGCACACTTTCGTGCCGCTTGTTGTAATGCCGGCGGGAGCGATGCATTACTCTTCCGACAGCTTCGTCGCCAGCTCCGTCAGAATCGCCTTCGACCGGTATGCGTACTGCCAAATGGTTCGGTGAAGACGTTCTCAGAGCTAGAGAACCTCTTCATCAAGCGATTCGTCGGAGCTCAGCACCACATCACTATAGGTGATTTAGTGGTAGAGAAACAAAGGCCGAATGAAACTTTGGTGGATTACATACTTCGATGGAGGAACTTAAGCATGAAGTGTGAACCACAACTGCAAGAACAACATGCAATCGGCATCTTGCTTAAAAGCATTCACGGCCCGATAGCACTTCTCCTCAAAGGATTCACTATTAAGACTTTCGAGAAGTTGTTAAGCAAGGTCGGAAGCTTGCAAGAAGAGGCGAAGCAATTAAGTTTCGCCGACAAGACGGACAAGCGTAAGCCGGTGAAGACCTTCGAAAAGAAATCCGGGATCGTTGCAGCGAGCTTGACAAAGGCAAGCAATCGATGCAAATACCACCGTAACGGCCGCAAGAACCACAACAGATTACCAACAACCCCGGTCCAGCTATCGCCGTCTCCGCAAGTATGAACAACCGTCTCGTCCGCAACGTACATTAAGGGAACTTCGAGCGAGAGAATATCCGTTCAAGAATGAAGCAAGACTCAAAAATGTTCCGTAGTCCGATGAATACTCCGGATTTCCAACCGCCGTAGCCTAAAAGACCAGAGGAAGTCAACAAGAACGGTGATCCCAACTTTTGCCCCTACTACCGGATGCTTGGGCACAAGATACAAGATTGCATTACCTTTAAAAGTTGGCTCAACGACAACCTTCGGAAAGGAAATATAACTATCCCGAAGGAGTACATGAAGGAACCCCAGAAAGGAGGTTCCATCAATGTTATCTCAACTGATTCCGTCATTCCGATAGATCCCTATGCAACTGACGATGGATGGACTACCGCTCCGGACGAGGTCTTCGAAGAAGATTTTAGACAACATCCGAACCGCTCTCGATGCGAGCTTCAATTCGTAGTTCGAGACCCGTTAAGCCGGTACTATCACTTGCGATAGAAGAACCACCTCAACAGAGGCGATCGAAGAGAAGAATAAAATCGACGAAGAAGAGAGGACCGAGGCTCCTAAGGCTAGACTAGGGGCCGCTTATCCTAGGATAGTTGTTTCCGATTCGGGGAGAAATCCCTCGAACCTCTCGATTTTGTATGATTATCCGCTCACTTCGGTGGGATCATATAATGATAAGGGTGATGACGTTGGCTACGTTTTGATCGTTTCTAACGATTACGTAACTAGCGACAATCCGGACATCGACTTCGATACCAACAACAATTCTCAAATCATACACGATCTCGACGAGCAAAATAACGAAGAAGGTAGCCATCAAGGAGGCTACGAGAGTTCAACAAGCAACGGATCTATCTGTGAGTTTCGAGGAGCTCCGCTCACGATAGAGTTAGAACCTTCGTATTCTAAAGATAATCCGAAAGAGCCCGTCATTCCGATTCAGGAGGAGACACCGGCGAACTCAACACTAGATTCGAAGAAATTACGAAGTCAACTTAAGAAGTGGAAGAGTTCTACCTCCAAGAATGGGTCCAAAGGACAAAGGAGAAGGGTGGTTGTTCAAGAAGAACCAACCCCAGCAGAAGAAATACCCATTCGAGAAGAAGCCGAGACACATGGAAATAAAGTGGACTACAACGTGCTAGCCCATCTTAGGAAACTACCGGCCAAACTGAGCATTTACGACGCTCTCATCTTATCAAAGGAGATGAGAGAAGCTCTGATCAAGGCCTTACTTGATCCGAAAATTTGCTTAGCACAAATGGCCGGAGATTCCTTAGATGAGGTTTGCTCGTTAAAGGAACAACGAGGCGTTACCTTCACGGACAATGACCTACTACTTGGGACAGCAGATCACAACCGACCATTGTACATTTCAGCTTACAATCGGGAAGTTTACGCTCTCCGCAGTATTGGTGGATCCAGGAGCATCAATCAATATAATGAGTCTTCGAACACTAGCATATTTGGAAATTGATGCTCGCGAGCTCGAAGCAGTACAAAATGTTATTAAGAGGATTCAACCAGAAAGGAGAAAGAGCCCTCGGGTCAATAACGCTACTGATGAAGACCGGTGACTTAGCAAAGACAACCGCAAAATTTCACATAATCGATTCAGAAACGTCGTTCAACGCTCTACTGGGCCGACCATGGATACATGAAAACAGGATGGTACCATCATCTCTACACCAGTGCATCAAGTACTACGATGGAGGGGAACAGTGCATCAAAGGTGACTTGCAACCATTCTCCGTACATGAGATTGGAATCCATGAAGACGCAGCTTATTATGCACCGCCAAAGAAAACAATCTTCTCCAGAGATACCGTAACAAATGAAGCAAAGAAAGTTCGTGACAACGAAGAACCCGAAGTTCTAGTCCAACAGCCACTCACCACTCCCTTCCGGCGAGATGGTGAAGGTTTCTCCACAACTCGCATCCGAGGTCGAGGCCGGGGACGAGGTCGTGGTAGAGACGCTAGGACAGACTGGACAGAGGAAACCAACCATCAATGTCGATTGGGAAGATAGTTCGAAGAAGAAAAAGAAATCAAACAAGAAGCAACGACAATAAGTCGAAGAAGCCGCAATTCAAGATCTCTCTCGAAGATGAGAAGAACGAAGAATACAAATCAATGTACGAGAAGATTAACCACTACGTACATACTATGACCCTAACCCCGATCCAGTCTAGCAAGATCGAGGGTATGGTGGTCAAAGAGGTACGTAACGACGGTGCAAGGCCAATCAAATTCTACCGTGGTGCTTCTTCCTCCAAAACTGAAAATAATGTACAATTCGAAGATGTCACTTCATCAGAATTAATGGAATTACCTTTCGAGTGGTACTCTCCCTGTGTTCAAAATTTAATTCAACGTGGTTTCTTACCTCGACAATGGACAAAAGGCCAATCACAACATTTTGAAAAGTTATGGAATAACTCCGGTCGTCCACCCAATTCAAAGCATGGACTCGGATTCGGCACAGTAGGATCAGTTGACGATACTGAATTTTGCTTGGTTGTCACTTGCGAATCTAATGAAAACTGCATGGAAACTACAGACGAACTCGAAGATGTACAAATTGGAGACGCTCCACCGAATTCGAAGAAGAAATTAAATCTACAATAGATGAGTTGACGGAAGTTAACTTAGGTACTAGCGAAGAGCCTAGACCTACCTTTGTTAGCTCCTTACTCAACAAAGAAGACTCCGAAGAAATAATCATATTATTAATGGAATTTAAAGACTCGCTTTGCTTGGAATTATGACGAGATGCCGAGATTAGCTCCGCAGGTCGCGATCCATAAGCTAGGAGTGGATCCTACTTCGTCCCGACCGACAAGGTCCCGAAGAATGCGTCTAGAAATCGAACAACAAGTCATAGCCGAAGTTAAAAAGCTAATAGACGCTAAATTTGTCCGTGAAGAACAATACCCGACTTGGTTAGCCAATGTGGTGCCGATCGAAAGAAGAATGGTCGATCGAATTTGTGTGGACTTCGCAGATTTAAACAAGGCATGTTCAAAGGATGAATTCCCTCTACCGATCCCGTAACTAATGATCGACATTGCTTCGACACATGAAATATTCTCATTCATGGATGGATCTTCGGATAAAACCGGATAAAAATGGCTCCGTAAGATGAAAAGCTTACAAAGCATTCGTAACGCCGATCGGAGTATTTTGCTACACAAGAATGCCATTCGGATCGAAGAACGCAGAGCAACCTACCAAAGAGCAATGACAAGAATTTTTGATGATCTCATCCACAATCAAGTCGAATGCTACGTGGACGATGTGGTCATCAAAAGCAAAGTAAAGGAAAACCACTCGTATGATTTGAGAATTGTTTTCGAACGATTAAGACAATTTAACCTTAAGATGAATCCCCTAAAAAGCGCCTTCGGTGTCACCTCCGGGAAATTCTTAGGATTCGTTGTCCGACATCGTGGAATTGAAATCGACCCGGAAAAGATTAAAGCTATCTTAGAAATGCCGCCTCCCAAAACCTTAAAACAACTACGATCTTTTCAAGGGAAGCAAGCATATCTTCGACGCTTTATCTCAAACTTGTCAGGTAGGTGTCAGCCTTTCTCGGCACTAGTTAAAAAGGACGCCAAATTTATTTGGGAAGAAAAATGCCAGAAGGCCTTCGAGGACATTAAACAATATTTAATGACACCTCCTCGTCTTAGCAGCTCCGGCCTCGTGTAGACCGTCGATACTTTACACCGCGGCTCTAGACGACTCTCTCGGAGCCCCGTTAGCCTGTGTCAATGATGAGAGTAAAGAAAATGCTCTTTACTACTTAAGCCGTCGTTTACTTCCGACGGAGGTAAGGTATCCCGCAATTGAAAAGCATTGTTTGGCCCCGATCTTCGCCGCTCAAAAGCTCGTGCACTACATGCTTTCTCATAAGGTCAACCCGATCTCGAAGTTTAATCCATTGCAATACTCGATGACTCGTCCAACACTTTCCAGCAGACTTGCCGATGGTCAATGATATTATTGCAATTCGATATAACTTTCGTGCCTCTCGCGTGTCGTGAAGGGACAAGTCTTAGCAGACTTTCTCGCAAAGACACCCTTTGCCGGCAGAATCTCCTCTCAATGACGATTTGCCGGATGAACAAATAATGAACCTAGAAGACCTTGATGATCGACGTTGGGAATTGTATTTCGACGGAGCATCTTCAAGCACACAAAGACGAAGAATCGCAAGTGATAAGTGCCCGTAAGGCAGGAATCGGGCTAATCTTTATAACACCGGAGCGGGGGATGTTAAGATACTCCCACCACTTGACGTAACCGTGTACAAACAATGAAGCAGAATACGAAGCCCTCATAACGGACCGGAATTAGCTATTCAAATGGGGATAACGGACATCAACATCTACGGGATTCGCAGTTAATCATTCAACGGATCGTCGGACAATACAGAATTTTAAAGCCAAGACTCGAACAATACTTCCAAGATGCCATACAAATTGTTGGAACGGATTCCAAATGTGACAATCTACAAAATTCCCAGAAAAGAAAATGCTTTAGCAGATGCGTTAGCTCGCCTCGCAAAAGAATTTGCCTGTTTGCAAGATGAATCAGTGGAAGTGTCAGTTCACGGACGTCAGGTCCTATCACAGCTTGACATGGACACAATACACAAATCAGAAAAAGAAGAAGAATCAGTTGCAACAGTGACAGAAAACACAGAAGATTGGCGACAGCCATTAATAGACTACCTGCAAACAGGAAAGCTACCAGACGATAGGTCGCTAGCCCATCAGATCAAGAAAAGAACTCGTCCTACGCATTAATAAACAACACATTATACGAATGTTCTTTCGATCAAATGTGGCTAAGGTGCCTAAGCGGGTCCGAGGCCCGTGAAATTGTTAAGGAGGTGCATTCGAGACTCCGCGGCGCTCACCGGACGGGTCCGAAGATGAAAATGAAAATTAAAAGACTAGGGTACTACCGGCCCTCGATGATGACCGATCGCATGAAAATCGCCAAGAGCCGTCACCAATGCCAAGTGCACGGAGTGGTTCTACACCAACCTCCAAATGTGCTACATCCGACAATCGCGTCGCGGCCATTCGAATGTCGGGGCACGTATATAGTGGGTCCGATAGAACCACCATCTTCAAAAGGACATCGCTTCATTCTTGCGGCTACGGATTACTTTTCCAAGTGGGCAGAGGCGGCTCCACTTAGAGAAGTGAAAGCACACCACGTGCTACGCTTTTCAAGAACCAAGTTGTCTACCGTTTCGGGGTGCCGCGCAGGATCATCTTAGATAATGGGTCGACATTCGAAGCACGCAAATCAACAAATTTGTCGAGATACACGGAATCGACCGGCGATACTCGACAATTTACTACCCAAGAGCAAACGGCCTCGCTGAGGCTTTTAATAAAACTCTCGTTCAAATCTTAAAGAAAACCTTGGACGATAATAAGAGAAATTGGCACGAGAAGTTGTTAGAAGCCTTATGGGCCTACCGGACAACCTTCGAACTCCTACTCAAGCTACACCTTACGCTCCGGTGTATGGGTCCGAGGCGATGTTACCTTTAGAGGTTCGGCTTCCTTCGCTCGAATTGCAGTTGCAAACAAGATCACGACGAAGAAAACGCCAAATTACGACTCGAAGAATTAGAAAGCTTGGAAGGGAAAAGACTTGCAGCGCAACGTAATTTAGAACTATACCAAGCTAAGATGGTTCAAGCCCATGACAAACCGGTCCGCCCAAGAACCTTCAAAGTTGGTGACTTAGTTCTCGTTCTCAAGAGACCTATCCTCGCACATCGCAAGATAGGAGGAAAATTTGAGCCCACTTGGGAAGGACCGTTTGTGGTTGAAGCAAGTATACTCGGGAGGTTCCTACCAGCCTAGTGAATTGTCGGGAGAACGACATATGCTTCCGATCAACGGACGATACTTCGAAAAAGTATTACGCTACCCGATGTTTCGAAGGAATAAATTCTTCATCCCTAAGAAACACGGGCAAAGTAATTACTTATGATCGGGTCCGAACCCAAAAATAATAAAATGTGCTAAAATAAATAAAATCATGATAATAAAGTTTTCCTTGTTTTCTTTTCCAAATCAAAATCTCTTCCCTGATCTTATCCTACTTCATTCCTGTTAAATTCGAAAATAAAAAAAAATATAAAAAGAAAAAAAATGTCTTTAATAAACATTTTCTTAATGTTCTTGTTCTTAGTACAACCCCTGATCCTTTTCCTTGTCTTTTCGCAGGGAAATGTCGAACGGGCGGTTGGTCCTGAACTTTAAGAATGGCGTAAGCCTTGCACTCGATGAAAAGAGGGTGAAAGATGGAGCGATAATCGAGATTGACTCGGATTTCGCACCGACGAGCCTACGATACGAGGAAAGTGAGCCGGGTCCCAGTTAACCGAGAAGAACTACCCGGGCAGACAGTGATGAAAGTGGGTGGCCCAAGCCACCAATCCAACAATAAGAAAAGAAAGGCAAATGCTGAAGAAGACAAGAAAATGAAGTCTGTAGTGGCTACAGCAGAGGGCAGGCTTGTCAGCGCCGTGTTGACCTCATTTTTGGTGAGGTCTTCCCTTCTTCTTTTTAGTGCTTAGGATCTAGCCTTAGGCTTTTTCTTTTGACTATCTTAGAGGACTAGAATTGGGACCCACCTTTTAGAAATTCAAACCACTTCTAAACTCCCCGCAAACTCCACAAACTCGACTATAGACCCCTAATCACCTAGAGGGTCGAAATCAAATGTGGAAGTTTAAAGGATGAGTTCCTATAGGACTCTTCGGCCTTAGGATCGCCTCAGGCGGCCCGGTCCGGTGAAGGGGCTGACTTACACTACACTTACACACTACATTTCCACACACTTCCTAAAACCACACCCATACCCAACTTAACCTCCCGACTCATGTGGGTGATTCACATGGATGGTCCTTAACCCCTAAGCCCTTGCCAAGAGGGTTAGGAACAACATAATGAATGCCTCAAATGAGTCCTTTCATGGCTCATATGGGCTTGAAATGGTTTCATGGCTCAACCAAAATGATTTCTTTCCACCTAAATTCACCCAATCTTCAATTTCCCAAATTTTCAATTTTTGACCCCCGAGACCCTACACCTACTAAACCTACCCAAAACCCTCAAATTATCCAAATTTTTGCAAAATTTCCAAATTACCTAAAATTTTCCAAAATCAATCCCAAACATCTCCACATCACTCAAATTGATCATCCATACCCAAAAATACCAAAGATTCCAAAAATACCTCCCAATACCCTCCAAATACCCAAAATACCCTTCTTGGCCTAAAAATCCAAAAATTCAGAAAATTCCCAGAAAATTCCAGAAAATCCCAAATATTCCCAATTTCATTTTGTCCAACTACACCATGGGCCAATTTTGTCAATTTACCCTACTTTTGTCAAAACCCCCAAATTGACCCATTTTAACCCAAAGTGGACCCAATGTTAAACCAAACCTATCCAATTGACCCAAATTCTGGTCCAATTCAATTCTAAACTTCAATTCAACATTCCCAATACCAATTTAGACCAAATCCAAGTCCAATTTGATTGACATTTGGATCCAATCTCACTTTTGGCCTTAAAGCCCAAATTTGGACCCATGACCCAAACTTAACCCAAACTCACCCAATTCAACTCCAATTAACCTCAAATCTTTTCTAAATCTTCCTTAACATTCCCACAAACAAAACCCTAACATGATTTGCCCAAAATTTAGACCCAAACCCCACTCAAACTCAATCCAAGGTCAAAAGGCCCATTTTTGACCTAAGCCCAAACCTAACCCAAATTCAACCCAATTCAAATCCAAATCACCCCCAATTTGTTTCAAATCACTCATGACACATCCATGAGCTAAACCCAACAATTATTTGGCCCAACCTCTTTACAAAATTCCCATCCATAAATTCATTTTCAAAACTTAAAAGACTCACTTTCCTTAAACCATTTTAAAAGCCCATCTTCCACCAAATCCAAAACCCCAAAAATTCTTCCAAAGCCCATATGACATTTCCCCTCATCATATTTTCAATTAAAATCATCCCTAAGTCCTAAACTCAATCATCAAATAATTCTAAATGAAGCTTCATCCAAATTTCCACCTAAATTATCCAAAATTTCCTTAAAATCCTTTTTCATGAAATCGACTTCAACCTTTTCCCAAGCCAAATGGAGCCATGGAGCCATGCACAAGCCATATGCAAGCCATGAGAGCCTCTTTACATGTCACCATGCCATTTTGGGCAAAAGGAGGAGGCTCTTTCCTTAATTCCTAAAGGTGATTAACCACTTCCATGATTCCACTAAACCATGCTTAAGCCTTAATTGTGCTTGGATGGTGACTCGACCCCACTGATTATGCCGAGCCAAATCACTTTTCCTCAGCCCAAAACCAGGCCTTGGGTGGTGCACCTAGCCCAAATGGGTGGGTTGACCCATTTAGGTTCAAATTTAGCCATGCCCCCATTCCACTTTGAATCAAAGCCTTTACACATGGCATTTGCCAATTGCCTACACTAAACCTCCAACCCCGACCCACTCGACCAAGATGGTGACCATTGCACGGCCGGCCGGCCACCGTGCCGCCGGAAAACACCATGGCCGAGAGCTCACATGCGAGCCAACATTGAAATTCTCACTTGCCGAGCTGCCCCATGCCTAGTGGCTACCATGGCCGATCTTCTCCTCACCGGAGCAACTCGATCCCAAGCCCTAACTCCCCCTGGGAGGCCCCCCAGCCAGCTCTATTTAAACTCCACCCCTCTCGGCCATGAGAGGAAGAGAAGCATAAACCTTGCCAAAACTCTGCCAAAATTGTTCCAGACCCTTCTCCACCTTTAGAGCACTTGATCCCCAGTGAAATCCCCCTGCCATTTCTCCTCCGTAAGCTCAATTTCGGAGTCGAAATTCCACCCAAAACCAGGACACTTCTCCACAGCGAGCCAATCCCCAAATCGATTGGCTCTACACCTTCACCGTACCAAGGGAAGGTGTTCACCAGCAAAAGCCCCATCTCCCGTACCACCCGGCTGCTCCAGCCTCCAAGCTTTGTGATCGGGCTTGGTCGAAATCATATCCGGACAATTCACCGGACCGGAGACTTCATCCGGAGCTTGCCGGATCCAATCGAAGGTGCAACAACTCTCGGATCGAAGCCACCCTTCTCCGAGCCAAGGTATGAGCTAGTTCTTCATCCCGAGCTTCCGGAGATTCTCCATTTCAAATGCCTTAGTTTCAATGCATGTTAGCCGTATAGATGCGTTCGTCTCTTCAAGACGAATCCATAGAGTATAAGAACGTAAAAATCCATTGAGAATCGAGTGAGATCTTAGGGATTTAGTGTGGACGGCTCTCGGGTGAGAACACTTAGGGACGATGAACGGATGCCGTCCATTCAATACACGCGCGCACGGATGGTCAGGATCGCGTCGGACCAGGAGACGGTACGAGAACCGCGGGGCCCGGCCGCCGACTCGAGTGGCGGCGTCGAACGGGAGCGCGCCGCGCGGTCTTTCGGAGCCGCCGAGGATGCGCCGGCGCCGCGTGGATAAATAGAAAAATAGGGTATTTTCCGATTTATTTAATTCCCTAAACTTCAAAAATTCATATCTCCGTGTAGAAAAATCACAAAAATAAAATAAAAATACCCTCTTGCTCGGTGAACGAGAGGAGAATAATGTGGAAAAGAAATCATTTAATTTCATCAAGTATTTTATTTTTTATAATTTATTTACTCTCTGCATTGTTTTAATTCTCCATGCATGCATACAATTCACCATGGCATGAGACCATAGGGCTTGAAGCCTCCGAATTTGGGAACATTCCCCGAATTTTCCAAAGTCGAGGCCATCCCTATGAAGAGTTCTTGATTTTTCAAGTTCAGTGTCACTGTTTTGAGTATTTTAATTCCAGTAAATAGCATGTTGTGAAATAAATTCTAGGAAAATTTGGTGATGTTCCTTATGACCAGAGAACCCTAGGAAAAATAGATTTTGACTTAGTTCATTCAAAACAACCCTAATCGACTTAAACACCCAAAATAGGTCTTTAATTAATTAGAGTTAACCAGTGCATCAAATTGACTTGAAATCAATTCTCCACTGACCTTTAGGATCAGAGGAATCCACCATAAAAATTTGAGGTCAATTGGACTTGGTTAGCCCCACTAATCGGGTTGATTAAGTCACTTAGCAATTTTAAACTTTAAAAATTCATAACTTTTAAAATACTTTTAAAAAAATTCACCAAATTAGTTTTGGAGCCTCTCTTATATCAGGGGAACCTAAGAAAATTAAAATTTCAATTTTGTAAAAAAGTTGATTTTTAATAATATTTTAATATTTTTAATAATTAAAAAATAATAAAAATCACAAAAATAAGAAAATTCACCAAAATGTCACATTTTGAATTTTAATCACTTAGGAACAAATCTCACATTTTTCCTAGGTCTATTTAGTGAGATATTGAATTTTAAAACCCTAGGGTAATTTTAAAATTAAAAAAATGTATTTTCTAGCATTTTCACTAAAATAATTATAATAAATCATAGAAAAATAAGAAAATTGCAAAATTTGTTTCTCTGGTTTCCTTGATATCTGAGAGATTTTTAAAAAATATAAAACCCATTTTTCAACATTTATTTTATTTTTAAATTAATTAACACTCCAAAACTTAAAATAATTATAATAAAAATAATATAATTCAAAAAATCACCAAAATTGGTCCAAGTGCTTCTCTGGTCATTAGGAATGTCCCCTAATTTTCTTAAGGACAGAAACTTTCCCTTGGTCATGTTATTAAATTTTCCTTGAAAATCTCTATTTTCCACCAAAAATAATTATATAAATAAATTAAATACAGAAAAATCACATTTTCTCCTCTCATGTCTTTATTGACATATGAGTGAAGTCACATAAAAATTTCAAGTTCATTTGGGTTCAATTTAGTGAGTTATGAAATTATTAAGCTTAAAGGGTAAAATGGTAATTAAAATCTTTAATCCTTAATTAAAACTTTAGGTTTAATAAAAAATCAACAAGTAAAATATTTGATCTTAATCTGATTTGGATGATTGAAATTTAAATAATTAAAGGGTAGAAACCCATTAAATAATTTTAAAATGATTAAACTTTAATTAAATAATAGATTAAATTTGGAGGAATAATAAATTGGAATTATTAAAATAAGGGATATTTATTAGGATGAGATTTATTCTTTAATTTAAAAAATCCCTAAACTAATTATATCATTAATACTCAATTTTTAATTAAAATGATAACTCAAATTTAAAATATTAAAAGACTTAATTAAATTATTAAACTCTTTTGAAATTTCAATTAAAATTAAAAATAAAGTAAATTAAAGATAAATTAAATTAAAATTAAATTAAATTTAATAATTAAATTAAATTAAATTAAAACAAATTAAATTAAATTAAACTAAATTAAAATTAAATTAAATTAAATTAAATTTAATAATTAAATTAAATTAAATTAAACAATTAAATTAAATTAAATTAAATAATTAAATTAAACTAAATTACAATTAAATTAAATTAAATTAAATTAAATTAAATTAAATTAAATAATTAAATTAAATTAAATCAAATCAAATTAATTAAACACCAAATTAAATTAAATTAACTATGTTAAACTAAATTAAAACTCAATTAAATTAAGTTGAATTAAATATAACATCACCTAAGACATAAAGAATTCAAAATAAATGTAAAGCAACTTGAACACTATTCCAAATTTAAACCCTTTAACTTAAATCAAATCATTTGAATACTAATTTACCCTTGAAAGCTTTGATTATTATAACTCCTAAATGGAACATCAAATGAAGTGTTACCTCACTCATAGGATATTCAAATGTCCTAGTTCACCGAGCAAGTTAACAAGACTTGAAAACCTCTGGACGATCGATTCATTTATATAATTAAATTCATTTGGACTTAAAACAATCCTAGAAATATTGAAAAGATGTTTAAGATTCTTCTTAAGCACTTCCTCAATATGATAGGATATTTATAAGAACAATTGGACTTAATTGTCCTTC
Source organism: Papilionanthe hookeriana x Papilionanthe teres (assembly GCA_022702705.1). Taxonomy (NCBI): domain Eukaryota; kingdom Viridiplantae; phylum Streptophyta; class Magnoliopsida; order Asparagales; family Orchidaceae; genus Papilionanthe; species Papilionanthe hookeriana x Papilionanthe teres. The sequence continues at coordinate 129,343,685 of CM040427.1, forward strand.
GATGAAGAAAATCGTCCTCAAACAAAAACACAAAGAACCTAGACGTCATAGGAGCCGACTAGCTATAGGATTAGGAATTTGGTAGAAAACCATAACCCTTCCCTTAGCTTTACCTAGGAACTTGCTTAAATATTCTAATCGTGTTTTAAGTGCAGCTTGGGATGACGGGAAGACCCTCCAGTACGCTTTTATTTTTTATCGCAATTTGCTCTCTTGCAATTTACTTTCCCGCAATTTACTTTCTTGCAAATGCACTTTATTTTTCTTGCATGGTAAAGCAACAGTTGCATGAAAACCCACACCTTTAGGATAGACCCTAAAACTGAAACCAAAACTAAGTTAAAAGTCATTGCAAGATAAAATTCACCGCCACAACATTTCAAAATATAAAACAACTCAAAATTTAATAACAAACGTAATACAAAACTACAATTGCAACTAAATTAAAACGTCCCGTTGGATGATCGGGAATACCTCGGATGATGTAACCTACGTGTTGCTAACGGGATTTCCCACGGTCTAAATGAAAGTGTGGAACTCATTTAGTTGAGTTTAGCAAATTCATCCGGACTAAGTGAATCCGATAAAAATAATGATGCCGGAAGGATGGAACCGTGGGATCTTAACCGGTGTCGTTATAATCAACTTTAAGATTTGTTTTAATTAAAACGTAAAAAACACTTGGAAATTAAGACTTCTCTAAACCAAAACACTTTTCTCATCTCCCGATTTATGGTTTCTAAAACTAAACCTCTACAACAACAAGGAACTTGGAGCATGGTGGGCAGCACGGCCATCGTCGTCGACAAAACTTGAACCTACTTCAACAGAAACTTTCTTAGAATTAAACAACAAAGCCATAGGATTTCGAGGTAGCTTGCCTAGTGCAACATAAATCCTCAACTCTTCGTTAGGCATTTGCATTGCAAATTAAGCCCTAACCGGTCTTAGGATTCCGAGGTAGTCGTCCGATACGACAATAAACCCTCACATCTTCTAGAGCTATTTGTTTGATTTTATCATACAAATATAAGCCCTAATTAATTAAAATTGGCAAGATCGAAATACTTAAATAAACATTAGGACTTTCCTAAACTCAAGCCAAACGATAGGATAGTCGGGAAATTACCGAAGTTCACTTCGAATCAGTGATTTCTCCTACCTTTCTTCCTTTGGATTCACAAAACAAAATGTTCCAAAATTTGATCCATTCCCTATTGAAATTCCAAAATTCAATCTTTGAAAACCTTAAACTTTGAAATTCTTGAGAGCAGAATTATTGGTTATTATCGAGAGTTTTCTTAGGTGATTCCCGTCACTTAAGATGTAATTAACTATAGGGGCTTGCCCTTATAGGGAATTTTAAAGAACCTGTGTAATATAAACCCCGTTTGATACTTTCATATTAAGCAGGGAATTTGTCGGCTTATAAAATTGGTTCGCGTGACCAAACGGATGTCACAAAACTTCTAGTTTATTTGATCGAGCCCCACCATCAAGCAAGTGTGTTTATCCTTAGGGATAGATACACGGTTTGTGGTGCGGTGCTCGTTTATATAAACTATTTGGGATGTGAGATCGGCTTCAATCTCAAATTTAAAATTATTTTCAAAGTCAAATACTACTTTCTAAATTATATATATATTTAAATCAAATTTAAAATTTAAATTCGCCGACAACTTCGTTAGGCGACCCCCTTTTAAAATACAACACACAACCTAAAAATATGCCGACAAACTTCGGCGACTCCGTCGGGATAATTCCTCTCTCCATTATAATCAAATAATTCCGTTTTCAAAAATCGGTAGTGTATCCATGTCCCTAATGGATCAAACTACCCTTCTTTCCGTTGGAATACTATGTTCATTTCTATCTTGAACAAGTATAGCCAACATTCTCTCGGATTTAGGAGCCACCGTTTAGACACCCCTAAACAGAGAGGTTCCGAGATCCTTTTACCTCATTTCGAGGTGGGGTGGACCCCGATCAGTGTTAGTTTAGGTATGATCCTTCGAGTCGAGAAGTCTTGCTTAAGACTTTCTTTTCCTTTCCAACTCGAATCGGATTCCTTACCTTCTCTACACCTTTCGAACATTCCGTTCTAAATAAACAAACCCTCTAATAAGTGATTCTTTTAACAAATGATTCTTTTTTATAAATACATGAACAAAGAATGAGTTCGGACTCTTTTCAATTCCTTTCTTTTCGTCCCGAAGAAAAGAAGCATAACTCGGGACCGACAAACCGTAATCTACCCTGCAGAAATGGAAGCCCCGAAACCGATTTTCTCCTTCACCAACGGACCGGACTTCGCCGTCTCATAAGGATGAGCCGCCCGACAATGGGGTCATCCGATTCGGACGAGGATTTGAAAACACGAACGTCAAGGTCACCGACGTCTCCCTCTTTGCACCGACGAACAAGGTATCCGAAGCCGAGGAACCACCGCTCGAGTTCAACCTTAGGTCGACCCAAGAGTTTCCTCCCCGCAAAGGGTCCCGACTAGGAGGAGTACCGCCGTCCGCAGAGGACCGTTCTCACTACCCCCACCGGTCTAGTTGTTTCCGCACCTACCCCGACTTCTGCCAAATCAAAGGGGAAAGAAATCCGTAACTATGATAAACCCGTTACCGTGGAGGGTACGGATCTTCCCGTAAGACCTTCCGTCTTCGAAATCGGGTCCAGCTCGAAGATTCCGTCGCCGACAAAGACCCAAAGAAGAAATAGAAATAGAAGGATCGCCAGTGGAAGCCGTAGCCGCCGAGATCGCCTTCTCGGAGGAAATTCCGCAGTTGCCGAATATACACCGTTACCGAATATACACCACCGCCCGACTACATACCACTTTTGGGAGGAAGCAGGTTCCATCCCCTCTCCGCCGCAGAGGATGAGGAGAATGTTCGCAAGATTGCCGCCACATTACCACGACCCGCATACTACAACGATAACCGCAAGAAAAGAACTAGAACTACGCCGTTTCGCTCGACCGCAAACTTCTGGTAGAAAAGCTAGCAAAGAAGGAAAACTCGCCCCGTGTCGGAAATTCTACGAAGGATGGACGGGTGCCGACCAAATCCCGTCTCGGGCCTCGAGTAGAGCCCGCCATCATGATAGAAAAGCCAAGCAAGAGAATGAAGGCTAGCCCGCCCGTCGTAGTATCGAGATTACGGATTAGGGAGGATACCACCTTCCAAAGATTCGGCCGATCGTACCATCCGGTCCTAGACCTTCTGTCGCTAGAAGGATGGTGTGGCGTCCCACTACGGGCGACTGAGATCGAAACAGCAGACTCGAGAGAGAAAGTCTCGCCAGAGGCCGGAATCGAAGAAAGTGCTACCGCGATGAAGGGGACTCGTGAAAAAGGACCCGACAACCATCGCATGACAACCACAAAGATACACGTAAAGCTCCACTAGAAGATGCCATGGAAAAGCTGAGAACCGACATCCGACGGTCGGCAAAAGAAAGAGAAGAAAAGTTCGGAGATGAGATCGACTCATCGAATTCATGGACAATGAATATGCGGAAATCAACATGGTCGAGACACGAGCTTCATCGTCTTCTCAAGGTGCTCCCGCAGCTGCAGAAGAGAGGAGCCGAACCGATGAAGAGACAAGCTTCGTGAAAAGGACGACACGATCGCTCAAATGGCGAAGAGGATGGAAGAGATGGCCGTAGCTCTAGCCACTCTCCAAAGTCAAGTACAACCACATGCAGAGACACCCCCGAGGTCATTCACATCGTAGACGGAGGAAAGGAGATTACATCCGTCAATGGGGATGACCAACCGAAAAGGATACAACACAAAGTATGATCCCCGAAAAGGATATCAAGAACTTGGTAGAGCAAGAAAGTGCGAGAAGCCCTAGCACAATCGAAGAACGGGACATCCATTCGGACGGGCAGACCTTACCCGAAGAATTCGACGCCGTCCAATACCCGAAAGGCTTCGTACCACCTCTGTTTAAGACCTTCGACGGAACCGGGAACCCCCGACAAGCATGTCGCACACTTTCGTGCCGCTTGTTGCAATGCCGGCGGGAGCGATGCGCTACTCTTCCGACAGCTCGTTAGCGATCCGTCGTGGATCGCCTTCGACCGGTATGCGAATTACCCAACGGTTCGTGAAGACGTTCTCGAGCTAGAGAGCCTCTTCATCAAGCGATTCGCCGGAGTCTCAGCACCACATCACTATAGGTGATTTAGTGGTAGAGAAACAAAGGCCGAATGAAACTCTAGTGGATTACATACTTCGATGGAGAAATTTAAGCATGAAGTGTGAACCACAACTCGCAAGAACAACATGCGGTCGGCATCTTGCTTAAAAGCATTCACGGCCCGATAAGCACTTCTCCTCAAGGGATTCACTATTAAGACTTTTGAGAAGTTGTTAAGCAAGGCCGGAAGCTTGCAAGAAGAGGCGAAGCAATTAAGTTTTGCCGACAAGACTGACAAGCGTAGCCGGTGAAGACCTTCGAAAAGAAATCCGGGTCGTTGCAGCAATGTGACAAAGGCAAACAACCGATGCAAATACCACCGTAACGGCCGCAAGAACCACAACAAAATTACCAAGAACCCCGGTCCAACTATCGGCCGTCTCCGCAAGATGAACAACCGTCTCGTCCGCAACGTACATCGAGGGAGCTTCGAGCAGCAGAATATCCGTTCAAAAATGAAGCAAGACCGAAGATGTTCCGTAGCTTAATGAAAACTCCGCATTTCCAACCGCCGTAGCCCAAAAGACCGGAGGAAGTCAACAAGAAAGGTGATCCCAACTTTCGCCCCTACCATCTGGATGCTCGGGCACAAGATAGAAGACCGCATTACCTTCAAGAGTTGGCTCAACGACAACCTTCGGAAAGGAAATATAACAATCCCGAAGGAGTACATGAAGGAACCCCGTAAAGGAGGTTCCGTCAATGTTATCTCAACCGATCCCGTCATTCCGATAGATCCCTATGCAACCGACGATGGATGGACTACCGCCTCGGACGAGATCTTCGAAGAAGATTTTAGACAACATCCGAACCGCTTCGGTGCGAGCTTCAATTCGTAGTTCGAGACCCGTTAAGCCGTACTATCACTCGCGATGGAAGAACCACCTCGACAGGAGAAAATCGAAGAGAAGAAGAAAATTGACGAAGAAGAGGGGACCGAGACTCCTAAGGCTAGACTAGGGGCCGCTATCCTAGGATAGTTGTTTCCGATTCGGGGGAGAAATCCCTCGAACCTCTCGATTTTGTATGATTATCTCGCTCACTTCGGTGGGATCATATAATGATAAGGGTGATGGCGTTGGCTACGTTTTGACTGTTTCTAACGATTACGTAACTAGCGACAATCCGAGCGTCGATTTCGATACCAACAACAATTCTCAAATCATACATGATCTCGACGATCACAATGACGAAGAAGGCATCCATCAAGGAGGCTACGAGAGTTCAACAAGCAACGGATCTATCTCGCGAGTTTCGAGGAGCTCCAGCTACGATAGAGTTAGAGCCTTCGCATTTGGAAGATAATCCGAAGAGCCTATCATTCCGATTCAGGAGGAGACACCGACAAACTCAACACTAGATTCGAAGAAATTACGAAGTCAACTTGAGAAGTGGAAGAGTTCTACCTCCGAGAATGGGTCCAAAAGACAAAGGAAAGCGGTGGTTGTTCAAGAAGAACCAACCCCAGCGAAGAAATACCCATTCGAGAAGAAGCCGAGACGCAGGAGAACAAAGTGGACTACAACGTGCTAGCCCATCTTAGGAAACTACCTGCCAAACTGAGCATTTACGATGCTCTCATCTTATCAAAGGAGATGAGAGAAGCTCTGATCAAGGCCTTACTTGATCCGGAAATTTGCTTAGCTCAAATGGCCGGAGATTCCTTAGATGAGGTTTGCTCGTTAAAGGAACAACGAGGTGTTACCTTCACGGACAATGACCTACTACTTGGGACGACAGATCACAACCGACCGTTGTACATTTCAGCTATAATCGGGAAGTTTACGCTCTCCGCAGTATTGGTGGATCCAGGAGCATCAATCAATATAATGAGTCTTCGAACACTAAGCATACTTGGAAATTGATGCTCGCGAGCTCGAGGCCGACAAAATGTTATTAAGAGGATTCAACCGTAAAGGAGAAAGAGCCCTCGGTCAATAACGCTACCGATGAAGACCGGTGAGTTAGCAAAGACAACCGCAAAATTTCATATAATCGATTCGTAAACATCGTTCAACGCTCTACTCGGGCCGACCATGGATACATGAAAACAGGATGGTACCATCATCTCTCGCATCGATGCATCAAGTATTACGATGGAGGGGAACAAGTGCATCAAAGGCGACTTACAACCATTCTCCGTACATGAGATCGGAATCCATGAAGATGCAGCTTATTATGCACCGCCAAAGAAAACGATCTTCTCCAGCAGATACCGTAACAAATAAAGCAAAGAAAGTTCGAGACAACGAAGAACCTGAAGTTCTAGTCCAACAGCTCACTCACCACTCCCTTCCGGCGAGATGGTGAAGGTTTCTCCACAACTCGCATCCGAGGTCGAGGCCGGGGACGAGGCCGTGGTAGAGACACTAGGACAATCGGACAGAGGAAACCAGCCCATCAATGTCGATCGGGAAGATAATTCCGAAGAAGAAAAAGAAATCAAGCAAGAAGCAAGCAACAATAAGTCGAAAGAAGCCGCAATACAAGATCTCCCTCGAAGATGAAAAGAACGAAGAATACAAATCAATGTACGAGAAGATTAACCACTACGTACATACTATGACCCTAACTCCGATCCATTCTAATAAGATCGAGGGTATGGAGGTCAAAGAGGTACGTAGTGACGGTGCAAAGCCGATCAAATTCTACCGTGGTGCTTCTTCCTCCAAAACCGAAAATAATGTACAATTCGAAGATGTCACTTCATCGAATTAATGGAATTACCTTTTGAGTGGTACTCTCCCCGTGTTCAAAATTTAATTCAACGTGGTTTCTTACCTCGACAATGGACAAAAGGCCAATCACAACATTTTGAAAAGTTATGGAATAACTCCGGCCGTCCTCCCAATTCAAAGTATGGACTCGGATTCGGCACAGCAGGGTCGACTGATGATACCGAATTTTGCTTGGTTGTCACTTGCAAGTCCAATGAAAACCGCATGGAAACTACGGACGAACTCGAAGATTTACAAATTGGAGACGCTCCACCGAGATTCGAAGAAGAAATTAAATCCACAATAGATGAGTTAACAGAAGTTAACTTAGGTACTAACGAAAAGCCTAGACCTACCTTTGTTAGCTCCTTACTCAACAAAGAAGACTCCAAAGAAATAATCAAGTTATTAATGGAATTTAAAGACTGTTTTGCTTGGAGCTACGATGAGATGCCAGGATTAGCTCCGCAGGTCGCGATCCATAAGCTAGAGTGGATCCTACTTCGTTCCGATCGACAAGGTCCCGTAAGAATGCGTTTAGAAATCGAACAACAAGTTATACCGAAGTTAAAAAGCTAATAGACGCTAAATTTGTCCATGAAGAACAATACCCGACTTGGCTAGCCAATGTGGTGCCGACGAAAGAAGAATGGTCGATCGAATTTGTGTGGACTTCGAGATTTAAACAAGGCATGTCCAAAAGATGAATTCCTCTACCGATTCCAGAATCGATGATCGATATTGCTTCGACACATGAAATATTCTCATTCATGGATGGATCTTCGTGATACAACCGGATAAAAATGGCTCCGTAAGATGAAAAGCTTACAAGCATTCGTAACGCCGATCGGAGTATTTTGCTACACAAGTGATGCCATTCGGATCGAAGAACGCAGGAGCAACCTACCAAAGAGCGATGACAAGAATTTTTGATGATCTCATCCACAATCAAGTCGAATGCTACGTGGACGATGTCGTCATCAAAAGCAAAGTAAAGGAAAACCACTCGTATGATTCGAGAATTGTTTTCGAACGATTAAGACAATTTAACCTTAAGATGAATCCCTTAAAATGCGCCTTCGGCGTCACCTCCGGAAATTCTTAGGATTCGTTGTCCGACATCGTGGAATTGAAATCGACCCGGAGAAGATTAAAGCCATCTTAGAAATGCCGCCTCCCAAAACCTTAAAACAATTACGATCTTTTCAAGGGAAGTCGGCATATCTTCGACGCTTTATCTCAAACCCGTCGGTAGGTGTCAGCCTTTCTCGCACTAGTTAAAAAGGACGCCAAATTTATTTGGGAAGAGAAATGCCGTAAGGCCTTCGAAGACATTAAACAATATTTAATGACACCTCCCGTCTTAGCAGCCCTGGCCTCGTGTAGACCGCCGATACTTTACACCGCGGCTCTAGACGACTCCTCTGAGCCCCGTTAGCTCTGTGTCAATGATGAGGGTAAAGAAAATGCTCTTTACTACTTAAGCCGTCGTTTACTTCCGACGGAAGTAAGGTATCCCGCAATTGAAAAGCATTGTTTGGCCTCGATCTTCGCCGCTCAAAAGCTCGTGCACTACATGCTTTCTCATAAGATCAACCTGATCTCGAAGTTTAATCCATTGCAATACTTCGATGACTCGTCCAACACTTTCCGGCAGACTTGCCGGATGGTCAATGATATTATCGCAATTCGATATAACTTTCGTGCCTCCGCGTGCCGTAAAGGGACAAGTCTTAGCAGACTTCCTCGCAAAGACATCCTTTGCCGGCCGAATCTCCTCTCAATGACGATTCGCCGTATGAACAAATAATGAGCCTAGAAGACCTCGACGATCGACGTTGGGAATTATATTTCGACGGAGCATCTTCAAGCACACAAAGACGAAGAATCGCAAGTGATAGTGTCTCGTAAGGCAGAATCGGCTAATCTTTATAACACCGGAGCGGGGATGTTAAGATACTCCTACCACTCGACGAACCGTGTACAAACAACGAAGCGTAATACGAAGCCCTCATAACGGGATTGGAATTAACTATTCAAATTGGGATAACGTACATCAACATCTACGGGATTCGCAGCTAATCATTCAACGGATCGCCGGACAATACAGAGTTTTAAAGCCAAGACTCGAACAATACTTCCAAGTATGCCATACAAATGTTGGAACAGCATTCCAAATGTGACAATCTACAAAATTCCTAGAAAAGAGAATGCTTTAGCAGATGCTTTAGCCCGTCTCAGCAAAAGAATTTGCCCGTTTGCAAGATGAATCGATGGAAGTGTCGGCTCACGTGACGTCGAGTCCTATCACAACGACATGTACATGATACACAAATCGAAAGAAGGAAAAGAATCAGCAGTGAAGAAAGGATGTAAAAACACGTAAGATCGGCGACGACCATTGATGCACTACTCCGCAAACAGAAAGCTACCGGAGGATAGGTCGCTAGCCCATCGATCAAGAAAAGAACTCGTCCTACGCATTAATAAACAACACATTATACGAAGGTCTTTTCGATCAAATGTGGCTAAGGTGTTTAAGCGGGTCCGAGGCCCGTGAAATCGTTAAAGAGGTGCATTCGGGACTCGTGGCGCTCACCGACCGGGTCCAAAAATGAAGATGAAAATTAAAAGACTAGGGTACTACCGGCCCTCGATGATGACCGACCGCATGAAAATCGCCAAGAGCCGTCATCAATGCCAAGTGCACGGAGTGGTTCTACACCAACCTCCAAATGTGCTACACCCGACAATCGCGTCGTGGCCGTTCGAATGTTGGGGCACGTATATAGTGGGTCCGATAGAACCACCATCTTCGAAAGGACATCGTTTCATTCTTGCGGCTACGATTACTTTTCCAAGTGGGCGTGCGGCTCCACTTAGAGAAGTGAAAGAACACCACGTGCTGCGCTTTTCAAGAACCAAGTTGTCTACCGTTTCGGAGTGCCGCGCAGATCATCTCGGATAATGGGTCGGCATTCGAAGCACACAAATCAACAATTTTGTCGGAGACACTGAATCGACCGGCGATACTCATACAATTTACTACCCAAGAGCAAACGGTCTCGCCGAGGCTTTTAATAAAACTCTCGTTCAAATCTTAAAGAAAACCCCGGACGATAATAAGAGAAATTGGCACGAGAAATTGTTAGAAGCCTTATGCGGCCTACCGGACAACCTTCGTAACTCCTACTCGAAGCTACACCTTACGCTTCGGTGTGATGGGTCCGAGGCAAGATGTTACCTTTAGAGGTTCAACTTCCTTCACTCGGAATTGCAACTGCAAACAAGATCACGACGAAGAAAACGCCGTACTACGACTCGAAGAATTAGAAAGCTTGGAAGGGAAAAGACTTGCAGCCGCAACGTAATTTAGAACTATACCAAGCTAAAATGGTTCAAGCCCATGACAACCGGGTCCGCCCAAGAACCTTCAAAGTCGGTGATTTAGTTCTCGTTCTCAAGAGACCTATTCTCGCACACCGCAAGATAGGAGGAAAATTCGAACCCACTCGGGAAGGACCGTTTGTGGTCGAAGCAAGATACTCGTGAGGTTCCTACCAACCTAGTGAATCGCCGTGGAGAACGACATATGCTTCCGATCAACGGACGATACTCGAAAAATATTACGCTACCTCGATGTTTCGAAAGAATGAATTCTTCATCCCTAAGAAACACGAGTGAAGTAATTACTTATCGATTGGGTCCGAACTCAAAAATAAAATGTGCTAAAATAAATAAAATCATGATAATAAAGTTTTCCTCGTTTTCTTCTCCAAATCAAGATCTCTTTCCAGATCTTATCCTACTTCATTCCTGTTAAATTCGAAAATATAAAAAAAATCTAAAAATGACAAATACCAAATTCACATGAACGTTAAATAAACAATAAAATAAAATTTGAACCATTAAAAGATAAACGAAATCAACACAAATCTCAAATTCCATCCTTCCAAACTTCAAAATCAAATTCCATCCTTCCAAACTTCAAAATCAAATTCCATCCTTCCAAATTCCGAATCAAATTTCAATCTTTTCAAATCTCAAATCAAATTCTCAATCAAATTCCAAATCCAGTCTCGATCAAATTTCAAATTTGATCTTCCCAAATCTCAAATCAAATTCTCAATCAAATTCCAAATCCAATCTCGATCAAGTTTCAAACTTGATCTTCCAAATTTCAAATCAAATCTTAAATCAAATTTCAACCGAGTTTAAACTCATCCTTCCAAATTTCCAAATTCAATCTTTCCAGGCTTCAAGTCTCAATCAAATTCAAATTCAAACCTTTTGGGTCGAGGATTTTACATCCAAGACTGCACTGCTTTAGGATTCTTTCCCTATTGCACTGAAATACATCAAATCGAATTCCCGGGGTTAAGGAATTTACATCCGAGACTGCATTGCTTTAGGATTCTTTTCCTATCGCACTGAAATACATCAAAATCAAACTCTCGAGGTTAAGGATTTTACATCCAACACCGCATTACTCTGAGATATCTTCTTATTGCAACGATTCAATCTAATCAATTCAATTTTCTTTCGAGGTTGGAGATGTTACATCTAAAACCTCAAAATCCCAATTTTCATTTCAAATCAAATCCCTCAAATTAATTTTGACAAAACTTCAATCTAAATTGAAACTCCAAACTAAAATTTAAACTCACACATCAAAACATAAATTGAAACAAAATAAAATCTAAATCGAAATTCCCCAGGTCATGTGATTTGGGATTTACCTCCTCTTCCTTTCCCCAGCGAGAGTTCAAGAATCTCCGGTTCCAGAGATATACTTGACACTCCCCATCGAAACTCTTCTACTTCGTCCTAAATTCGTCACTTGGACATCCGTGTTGGTTTTGTTGATCGCTTCGGTCAACACCAATACGCGCGGTGTGCTCCGTCACCTAACCACACCTATTGGGGTCCATTTGTTGACCTCATTTTCGATGAGGTCTTCCCTTCTTCTTTTAGTGCTTAGATCTAGCCTTAGGCTTTTCCTTTCGACTATCTTAGAGGACTAGAATCGGGACCCACCTTTTAGAAATTCAAACCACTTCTAAACTCCCCGCAAACTCCACAAACTTGACTATAGACCCCTAATCACCTAGAGGGTTGAAATCAAATGTGGAAGTTTAAAGGATGAGTTCCTATAGGACTCTTTGGCCTAGGACCGCCCTGGCGGCCCGGTCCGGTGAAGGGGCCGACTTACACTACACTTACACACTACATTTCCACACACTTCCTAAAACCACACCCATACCCAACTTAACCTCCCGACTCATGTGGGTGATTCACATGGATGGTCCTTAACCCCTAAGCCCTCGCTAAGAGGGTTAGTGAACAACATAATGAATGCCTCAAATGAGTCCTTTCATGGCTCATATGGGCTTGAAATGGTTTCATGGCTCAACCAAAATGATTTCTTTCCACCTAAATTCACACAATCTCCAATTTCCCAAATTTTCAATTTTTGACCCCCGAGACCCTACACCTATTAAACCTACCCAAAACCCTTGAAATTACCCAAATTTTCGCAAAATTTCCAAATTACCCAAAATTTTCCAAAATCAATCCCAAACATCTCCACATCACTCAAATTGATCATCCATACCCAAAAATACCAAAGATTCCAAAAATACCCCCAATACCCTCCAAATACCCAAAATACCCTTCTTGGCCTAAAAATCCAAAAATTCAGAAAATTCCCAGAAAATTCCAGAAAATCCCAAATATTCCCAATTTCATTTTGTCCAACTACACCATGGGCCAATTTTGTCAATTTACCCTACTTTTGTCAAAACCCCCAAATTGACCCATTTTAACCCAAAGTGAACCCAATGTTAAACCAAACCTATCCAATTGACCCAAATTCTGGTCCAATTCAATTCTAAACTTCAATTCAACATTCCTAATACCAATTTAGACCAAATCCAAGTCCAATTTGATTGACATTTGGATCCAATCTCACTTTTGGCCTTAAAGCCCAAATTTGGACCCATGATCCAAACTTAACCCAAACTCACCCAATTCAACTCCAATTAACCTCAAATCTTTTCTAAATCTTCCTTAACATTCCCACAAACAAAACTCTAACATGATTTGCCCAAAATTTAGACCCAAACCCCACTCAAACTCAATCCAAGGTCAAAAGGCCCATTTTTGACCTAAGCCCAAACCTAACCCAAATTCAACCCAATTCAAATCCAAATCACCCCCAATTTGTTTCAAATCACTCATGACACATCCATGAGCTAAACCCAACAATTATTTGGCCCAACCTCTTTACAAAATTCCCATCCATAAATTCATTTTCAAAACTTAAAAGGCCCATTCCTTAAACCATTTTAAAAGCCCACTTCCACCAAATCCAAAACCCCAAAAATTCTTCCAAAGCCCATATGACATTTCCCCTCATCATATTTTCAATTAAAATCATCCCTAAGTCCTAAACCAATCATCAAATAATTCTAAATGAAGCTTCATCCAAATTTCCACCAAATTATCCAAAATCCTTAAAATCCTTTTTTATGAAATCGACCAAACCTTTTCCCAAGCCAAATGGAGCCATGGAGCCATGCACAAGCCATATGCAAGCCATGAGAGCCTCTTTACATGTCACCATGCCATTTTGGGCAAAAGGAGGAGGCTCTTTCCTTAATTCCTAAAGGTGATTAACCACTTCCATGATTCCACTAAACCATGCTTAAGCCTAATCGTGCTTGGATGGCGACTTGACCCTACTGATTATGCCGAGCCAAATCACTTTTCCTCACCAAAACCAGCCTCGGGTGGTGCACCTAGCCCAAATGGGTGGGTTGACCCATTTAGGTTCAAATTTAGCCATGCCCCCATTCCACTTTGAATCAAAGCCTTTACACATGGCCATTTGCCAATCGCCTACACTAAACCCCAGCCTCGACCCACCCGACCAAGATGGTGACCATCGCTCGGCCGGCCAGCCACTGTGCCGCCGGAAAACACCATGGCCGAGAGCTCACATGCGAGCCAACATTGAAATTCTCACTTGCCGAGCCGCCCCATGCCCAGCTGGTCACCATGGTCGATCTTCTCCTCACCGCAGCAGTACTGATCCCAAGCCCTAACTCCCCCGGGAGGCCCCCCACCGACTCTATTTAAACTCCACCCCTCTCGGCCATGAGAGGAAGAGAAGCACAAACCTTGCCAAAACTCGCCAAAATTGTTCCGGACCCTTCTCCACCCTTAGAGCACTCGATCCCCAATGAAATCCCCCGCCATTTCTCCTCTCGTAAGCTCAATTTCGCAGTCGAAATTCCACCCAAAACCAGGACACTTCTCCACAAGTGAGCCAATCCCCAAATCGATTGGCTCTACACCTTCACCGTACCAAGGGAAGGTGTTCACCAACAAAAGCCCCATCTCCCGTACCACCCGCTTGCTCCGACCTCCAAGCTTTGTGATCGGGCTTGGTCGAAATCATATCCGTACAATTCACCGCACCGAGAGACTTCATCCGGAGCTTGCACGGATCCAATCGAAGGTGCAACAACTCTCGATTGAAGCCACCCTTCTCCGAGCCAAGGTATGAGCTAGCTCTTCATCCCGAGCTTCGGAGAATCTCTATTTCAAATGCCTTAGTTTCAATGCATGTTAGCCGTATAGATGTGTTCGTCTCTTCAAGACGAATCCATGAGTATAAGAACGTAAAAATCCATCGAGAATCGAGTGAGATCTTAGTGGATTTAGCGTGGACGCGCTCTCGAGCGAGAACACTGGGGACGATGAACGGATGCCGTCCATTCAATACACGCGCGCACGGACGGCCGGGATCGCGTCGGACCGGGAGACGCGTACGAGAACCGCGGGGCCCGGCCGCCGACTCGGTGGCGGCGTCGAACGGGAGCGCGCCGCGCGGTCTTTCGGAGTCGCCGAGGATGCGCCGGCGCCGCGTGGATAAATAGAAAAATAGGGTATTTTCTCGATTTATTTAATTCCCTAAACTTCAAAAATTCATATCTCTCGTGTAGAAAAATCACAAAAATAAAATAAAAATACCCTCTCGCTCAGTGAAGAGAGGAGAATAATGTGGAAAAGAAATCATTTAATTTCATCAAGTATTTTATTTTTTATAATTTATTTACTCTCTGCATTGTTTTAATTCTCCATGCATGCATACAATTCACTATGGCATGAGACCATAGTGGCTTTTGAAGCCTCTGAATTCGGGAACATTCCCCGAATTTTCCAAAGTCGAGGCCATCCCTATGAAGAGTTCTTGATTTTTCAAGTTCGAGTCACCGTTTTGAGTATTTTAATTCCAGTAAATAGCATGTTGTGAAATAAATTCTAGGAAAATTTGGTGATGTTCCTTATGACCAGAGAACCCTAGGAAAAATAGATTTTGACTTAGTTCATTCAAAACAACCCTAATCGACTTAAACACCCAAAATAAGGTCTTTAATTAATTAGAGTTAACCAGGTATCAAATTGACTTGAAATCAATTCTCCACTGATCTTTAGGATCGGAGGAACCCACCATAAAAATTTGAGGTCAATTGGACTTGGTTAGCCGCTACTAATTGGGTTGATTAAGTCACTTAGTCATTTTAAACTTTAAAAATTCATAACTTTCAAAATACTTTTCAAAAAATTCACCAAATTGGTTTTGGAGCCTCTCTGATATCAGGGGAACCTAAGAAAATTAAAATTTCAATTTTCTAAAAAAGTTGATTTTTAATAATATTTTAATATTTTTAATAATTAAAAAATAATAAAAATCACAAAAATAATAAAATTCACCAAAATGTCACATTTTGAATTTTAATCACTTAGGAACAAATCCCACATTTTTCCTAGGTCTATTTAGTGAGATATTGAATTTTAAAACCCTAGGGTAATTTTAAAATTAAAAAAATGTATTTTCTAGCATTTTCACTAAAATAATTATAATAAATCATAGAAAAATCAGAAAATTGCAAAATTTGTTTCTCTGGTTTCCTTGATATCAGAGAGATTTTTGAAAAATATAAAACCCATTTTTCAACATTTATTTTATTTTTAAATTAATTAACACTCCAAAACTTAAAATAATTATAATAAAAATAATATAATTCAAAAAATCACCAAAATTGGTCCAAGTGCTTCTCTGGTCATTAGGAATGTCCCCTAATTTTCTTAAGGACAGAAACTTTCCCTTGGTCATGTTATTAAATTTTCCTTGAAAATCTCTATTTTCCACCAAAAATAATTATATAAATAAATTAAATACAGAAAAATCACATTTTCTCCTCTCATGTCTTTATTGACATATGAGTGAAGTCACATAAAAATTTCAAGTTCATTTGGGTTCAATTTAGTGAGTTATGAAATTATTAAGCTTAAAGGGTAAAATGGTAATTAAAATCTTTAATCCTTAATTAAAACTTTAGGTTTAATAAAAAATCAACAAGTAAAATATTTGATCTTAATCTGATTTGGATGATTGAAATTTAAATAATTAAAGGGTAGAAACCCATTAAATAATTTTAAAATGATTAAACTTTAATTAAATAATAGATTAAATTTGGAGGAATAATAAATTGGAATTATTAAAATAAGGGATATTTATTAGGAAGAGATTTATTCTTTAATTTAAAAAATCCCTAAACTAATTATATCATCAATACTCAATTTTTAATTAAAATGATAACTCAAATTTAAAATATTAAAAGACTTAATTAAATTATTAAACTCTTTTGAAATTTCAATTAAAATTAAAAATAAAGTAAATTAAAGATAAATTAAATTAAAATTAAATTAAATTTAATAATTAAATTAAATTAAATTAAAACAAATTAAATTAAATTAAACTAAATTAAAATTAAATTAAATTAAATTAAATTTAATAATTAAATTAAATTAAATTAAACAATTAAATTAAATTAAATTAAATAATTAAATTAAACTAAATTACAATTAAATTAAATTAAATTATATTAAATTAAATTAAATAATTAAATTAAATTAAATCAAATCAAATTAATTAAACACCAAATCAAATTAAATTAACTATGTTAAACTAAATTAAAACTCAATTAAATTAAGTCGAATTAAATATAACATCACCTAAGACATAAAGAATTCAAAATAAATGTAAAGCAACTTCAACACTATTCCAAATTTAAACCCTTTAATTTAAATCAAATCATTTGAATACTAATTTACCCTCGAAAGCTTTGATTATTATAACTCCTAAATGCAACATCAAATGAAGTGTTACCTCACTCATAGGATATTCAAATGTCCTAATTCACCTGAGCAAGTTAACAAGACTCGAAAACCCTCGACGATCGATTCATTTATATAATTAAATTCATTTGACTTAAAACAATCCTAGAAATATTGAAAAGATGTTTAAGATTCTTCTTAAGCACTTCCTCAATATGATAGGATATTTATAAGAACAATCGGACTTAATCGTCCTTCGATGAAGAAAATCGTCCTCAAACAAAAAACACAAAGAACCTAGACGTCATAAGAGCCGACTAGCTATAGGATTAGGAATTTGGTAGAAAACCATAACCCTTCCCTTAGCTTTACCTAGGAACTCGCTTAAATATTCTAATCGTGTTTTAAGTGCAGCTTGGGATGACGGGAAGACCCTCCATGTACGCTTTTATTTTTTATTGCAATTTGCTTCTTGCAATTTACTTTCCCGCAATTTACTTTCTTGCAAATGTACTTTATTTTTCTCGCATGATAAAGCAACAGTTGCATGAAAACCCACACCTTTAGGATAGTCCCTAAAACCGAAACCAAAACTAAGTTAAAAGTCATTGCAAGATAAAATTCACCGCCACAACATTTCAAAATATAAAACAACTCAAAATTTAATAACAAACGTAATACAAAACTACAATTACAACTAAATTAAAACGTCCCGTTGGATGATCGGGAATACCTCGGATGATGTAACCTACGTGTTGCTAACGGATTTCCCACGGTCTAAATGAAAGTGTGGAACTCATTTAGTCGAGTTTAAGAAATTCATCTAGACTAAGTGAATCCGATAAAAATAATGATGCCTAAGGATGGAACCGCGGGATCTTAACCGGTGTCGTTATAATCAACTTTAAGATTTGTTTTAATTAAAACGTAAAAAACACTTGGAAATTAAGACTTCTCTAAACCAAAACACTTTTCTCATCTCCCGATTTATGGTTTCTAAAACTAAACCTCCGCAACAACAAGGAACTTGAGCATGGTGGGCAAGCACGGCCATCGTCGTCAGCAAAACTCGAACCTACTTCAAGAAAACTTTCCTAGAATTAAACAACAAAGCCATAGGATTTCGAGGTAGCTTGCCTAATGCAACATAAATCCTCAACTCTTCGTTAGGCATTTGCATTGCAAATTAAGCCCTAACCTGGTCTTAGGATTCCGAGGTAGTCGTCCGATACGACAATAAACCCTCACATCTTCTGAAGCTATTTGTTTGATTTTATCATACAAATATAAGCCCTAATTAATTAAAATTGGCAAGATCAAAATACTAAATAAACATTAGGACTTTCCTAAACTCAAGCCAAACGATAGGATAGTCGGGAAATTACCGAAGTTCACTTCGAATCAGTGATTTCTCCTACCTTTCTTCCTTTGGATTCACAAAACAAAATGTTCCAAAATTTGATCCATTCCCTATTGAAATTCCAAAATTCAATCTTTGAAAACCTTAAACTTTGAAATTCTTGAGAGTGTAATTATTGGTTATTATCGAGAGTTTTCTTAGGTGATTCCCGTCACTTAAGATGTAATTAACTATAGTGGCTTGCTCTTATAGGGAATTTTAAAGAACCTGTAGTAATATAAACCCTGTTTGATACTTTCATATTAAGCAGGGGAATTTGTCGGCTTATAAAATTGGTTCGCAGACCAAACGGATGTCACAAAACTTCTAGTTTATTTGATCGAGCCCCACCATCAAGCAGTGTGTCTATCCTTAGGGATAGATACACGGTTTGTGGTGCGGTGCTCGTTTATATAAACTATTCTGGGATGTGAGATCGGTTCAATCTCAAATTTAAAATTATTTTCAAAGCCAAATACTACTTTCTAAATTATATATATATTTAAATCAAATTTAAAATTTAAATTCGCCGACAACTTCTGTTAGGCGACCCCCCTTTTAAAATACAATACAACCTAAAATATGCCGACACGCCGCGCCCACAGAGATTCAAGAAGTTCGAAGAGCTACTCTCACAGCAACGCAACGAAGAAATAAGAATCGTCGTATCCGTAAGATGTTAACAAAACTAGTCGCGGACCAGCACGACGAGACAAGTCGTAATGCCGCACATTCACTTCGAGGACACCGGTTCACCAGAACACCGAAGAAAGGAGGCCAGCTCCTAGGATAACAGAAAGGACCGGGAAATCCCTAGAAGATCGGAAGAAAGAAGGCTACCACGCCACCGAGATAGAACCACAAGTGATGCATGACCTTGTTGCGCAAGCAACTCCGGGGATGTCCCGACGGGCATCATCCCCGAGGAGCCGAGGTATGCGGAAGAACGTGAAGGGATTGAACCGTATATCCCACAATATGTCACAAGGCCTCGCCATCCGCGATCATTTCGAATACGAGCCGGTGAGAATGCGGAATGTTGAAAAGAAAACCTTTGAATACTTCGAGAGAATTAAAGGTAGAAGAATCAATATACTAGAGGGCCTCGAGCTACATACCGACGTATTCTCCGAGTATGAACAACGAAGAAATCGTGGATTGTATCCGGATTTGAAAAGAATGGGCCGAGCAAGCCGCCTAAGGGAAAATACCTACTCGAACCCCGGAGATGGATGCCGTGGAAGGGAAGAATCACAATACAATGCGGATGCTCGCTACAACTTTGTCGAAGACGGAAGGGAAACCCACCGGAATACTCCGTCATGGGCAAGTAGATCCGATGCCATTAGTCATCAAGAGAATGGTAAAGAGATTGATAACATGGAGGGTACCGCCAGCAGATTGCATACCCAATAGCCGCATTATCAACATCTACAAACAGGGTGACCGCATACCCCCACATATAGATCACCACGACTTCGTCGACCTTTCGCACAGCCTCTTTCCCGAACGAGTGTGACATCATGTTCGGATCCGACCTCCGGATAGCAGGCCCGGTGAGTTCCGAGGGCCGATGAAGATACCTTTACCGGTAGGTTCCGTCATGATACCGAAGGGCAACAGAGCAGATATCGCTAAGCATCGCATACCAGGAGTACCAATGAAGCGGATCTCGCTTACTTTCGTGAGAATGGATGACGGGAAGACACCTTACCATTTCCAACCAGTACCCGTAGCTAGAGAACCTCCGGCCTTACGAGCCGTGAGTTACATGGGAGATATCACACCTCCAACGTACATCCAGCTCGGCATCCTCGCCAAGGATGGCTTGGAAGGTGATGTTATTAACCATGTACCCCACTATTCGGACATGGATTTTTGACAGATGCTTCTTTTGATGGATCGACAAAGATCATACATGATCCGTTTCGAGTCTACATTGATTGTATGAGATGTATTCCGCATCGAGTTGTATGATGTATTTTCAACATGATTGGAATGAAAGTGACCATGTCACATTTTGGGCATTCACCTCTTTTGTGCAAATTGATTGGGAAACGCCATTAAAGTTAAATGAACTTCGAACAAATAACAGAAAAGAAATAAAAAAAGGGATAAAAGAAAACTTTCAAAAAAAAAAATCTAAAAAATGACGAACACCAAATTCACATGAACATTAAATAAACGAAAAAATAAAATTTGATTCATTAAAAGATAAACGAAATCAACATAAATGTTAAATCAAATCACAAATCAAATTCTCAATCGAATTCTAAATCCAATCTCGATCAAATTTCAAATCAAATCTTAAATCAAATTTCAACCGAGTTCAAACTCATCCTTCCAAATTTCGAATTCGATCTTCCAGATCTCAAATCAAATCTCAATCAAATTCAAACTTTTGGGTCGAGGATTTTACATCCAAGATCGCACCGCTTTAGGATTCTTTCCCTATCGCACCGAAATACATCAAATTCAAACTTTTGGGTCGAGGATTTTACATCCAAGACCGCACCGCTTTAGGATTCTTCCCTATTGCACCGAAATACATCAAATTCAAACTTTTGGGTCGAGGATTTTACATCCAAGACCGCACTGCTTTAGGATTCTTTCCCTATTGCACTCGAAATACATCAAATTCAAACTTTTGGGTCGAGGATTTTACATCCAAGACCGCATCGCTTTAGGATTCTTTCCCTAGTGCACTCGAAATACATCAAATTCAAACTTTTGGGTCGAGGATTTTACATCCAAGACCGCACCGCTTTAGGATTCTTCCCTATCGCACCGAAATACATCAAATTCAAACTTTTGGGTCGAGGATTTTACATCCAAGACCGCACCGCTTTAGGATTCTTTCCCTATTGCACCGAAATACATCAAATTCAAACTTTTGGGTCGAGGATTTTACATCCAAGACCGCACTCGCTTTAGGATTCTTTCCCTATCGCATCGAAATACATCAAATTCAAACTTTTGGGTCGAGGATTTTACATCCAAGACCGCACTCGCTTTAGGATTCTTTCCCTATTGCACCGAAATACATCAAATTCAAACTTTTGGGTCGAGGATTTTACATCCAAGACCGCACCGCTTAGGATTCTTCCCTATTGCATCGAAATACATCAAATTCAAACTTTTGGGTCGAGGATTTTACATCCAAGATTGCACTCGCTTTAGGATTCTTTCCCTATTGCACCGAAATACATCAAATTCAAACTTTTGGGTCGAGGATTTTACATCCAAGACCGCACCGCTTTAGGATTCTATCCCTATTGCAC
The DNA here is from genome assembly GCA_022702705.1 of Papilionanthe hookeriana x Papilionanthe teres. Classification (NCBI taxonomy): domain Eukaryota; kingdom Viridiplantae; phylum Streptophyta; class Magnoliopsida; order Asparagales; family Orchidaceae; genus Papilionanthe; species Papilionanthe hookeriana x Papilionanthe teres. The sequence continues at coordinate 129,365,487 of CM040427.1, forward strand.
CGAAATACATTAAATTCAAACTTTTGGGTCGAGGATTTTACATCCAAGACCGCACTCGCTTTAGGATTCTTACCTATCGCACCGAAATACATCAAATTCAAACTTTTGGGTCGAGGATTTTACATCCAAGACCGCATCGCTTTAGGATTCTTTCCCTATCGCACCGAAATACATCAAATTCAAACTTTTGGGTCGAGGATTTTACATCCAAGATCGCACTCGCTTTAGGATTCTTTCCCTATTGCACCGAAATACATCAAATTCAAACTTTTGGGTCGAGGATTTTACATCCAAGATCGCACTCGCTTTAGGATTCTTTCCCTATCGCACCGAAATACATCAAATTCAAACTTTTGGGTCGAGGATTTTACATCCAAGACCGCATCGCTTTAGGATTCTTCCCTATTGCACTCGAAATACATCAAATTCAAACTTTTTGGTCGAGGATTTTACATCCAAGACCGCATCGCTTTAGGATTCTTTCCCTATCGCACTAAAATACATCAACTTCAAACTTTTGGGTCGAGGATTTTACATCTAAGACCGCACTCGCTTTAGGATTCTTTCCCTATCGCACCGAAATACATCAAATTCAAATTTTTGGGTCGAGGATTTTACGTCCAAGACCGCACCGCTTTAGGATTCTTCCCTATTGCACCGAAATACATCAAATTCAAACTTTTGGGTCGAGGATTTTATATCCAAGACCGCATTGCTTTAGGATTCATTCCCTACAACAATGAAATACATCAAAATCAAACTCTCGAGGTTAAGGATTTTACATCCAATACCGCATTGCTCCGAGATCCCTCCTCATCGCAATGATTCAATCCGATCAATTCAATTTTCTTTCGAGGTCGAAGATGTTACATCTAAAACCTCAGAATTCCATTTTTCATTTCAAATCAAATCCCTCAAATTAATTTTGACAAAACTTCAATCTAAATTGAAACTCCAAACTAAAATCTAAGTTCACACGTCAAACTTAAACTAAAACAAAATGAAATCTAAATTGAATTCCCCGCGATCATGTGATTTGGGATTCACCTCTTTTTTCCTTTCCCGCCGAGAGTTCGGAATCTCCGGCTTCGGAGATATACTTGCTACTCCCCACGGAACTCTTCTACTTCGTCCTAAGTTCGTCACTGGACATCCGTGTTGGTTTTGTTGATCGCTTCGGTCAACACCAATACGCGCGGTGTGCTCCGTCGACTCACCACACCTATCGGGGGTCCATTTGTCGACCTCATTTTTGATGAGGTCTTCTCTTCTTCTCTTTAGTACTTAGGATCTAGCCTTAGGCTTTTCCTTTCGATCGTCTTAGAGGACTAGAATTGGGACCCACCTTCTAGAAATTCAAACAACTTCTTAACTCCCTGCAAACTCTACAAACTCGATCGTAGACCCCTAATCACCTAGAGGGTCGAAATCAAATGTGGAAGTTTAAAGGATGAGTTCCTATAGGACTCTTCGGCCTTAGACCGCCCCGGTGGCCCGGTCCGGTGAAGGGGCCGACTTACACACACTACACTTATACACTACACCTACACACTACACTTCCACACACCTCCTAAAACACACCCATACCCAACTCGACCTCCCGACTCATGTAGGTGATTCACATGGATGGTCCTTAACCCCCGAGCCCTCGCGCAAGAGGGTTAGGAACAACATAGTTGAATGCCTCAAATGAGTCCCTTCATGGCTCATATGGGCTTGATATGGTTTCATGGCTCAACCAAAATGACTTCTTTCCACTTACATCCACCCAATCTTCAATTTCCCAAATTTTCAATTTTTGACCCCCGGGACCCTACACCCGCTTAGCCTACCCAAAACCCTTGGAACTATCCAAATTTCTCAAAAATTTCCAAATTATCCAAAATTCTCTAAAATTAATCCCAAACATTTCCACATCACCCAAATTGATCATCCATACCCAAAAATACCAAAAATTCCAAAAATACCTCCTAATACCCTCCAAATACCCAAAATCCAAAAATCCAAAAATTCAGAAAATTCCCAGAAAATTTCAGAAAATCCCAAATATTTCCAATTTTATTTTGTCCAACTACACCATGGGCCAATTTTGTCAATTTACCCTACTTTTGTCAAAGCCCCCAATTTGACCCATTTTAACCCAAAGTGAACCCAATGTTAAACCAAACCTACCCAATTGACCCCAATTTTGGTCCAATTCAATTCTAAACTTCAATTCAACATCCCCAATACCAATCTAGACCAAATCCAAGTCCAATTTGATTGACATTTGGATCCAATCTCACTTTTGGCCTTAAAGCCCAATTTGGACCCATGACCCAAACCAAACCCAAACTCACCCAATTCAACTCCAATTAACCCCAAATCTTTTCTAAATCTTCCTTAACATTCCCACAAACAAAACACTAACATGATTTGCCCAAAATTTAGACCCAAATCCCAATCAAATTCAACCCAAAGCTAAAAGGCCCATTTTTGACCTAAACCCAAACCTAACCCAAATGAGCCCAAACCCTAAAATCAAAGCCCAACCAAAGTAAAAACCTCTTTGAAACACTCCCATAAACATTTCTCAACATTGATTTTACATCAATTTCAACCCTAGCCCAACATTGGCCCAACTTGGCCCACTTTGACCCATATAGGCCCACTTACCAAATAAACCCAAATTCAAACCAATTCAACTCCAAATCACACCAAATTGACTCCAAGCCCTTCATAGAACATCTCTAAACCAATTATGACATTTTTTTGATAAATTCCTTCACAAAATCTTCACCCAAATGCCCATCCTAAAATCAAAAAGCCCATTCCCCTTAAACTTTCCTAAAAGCCCACTTCACCACATTCAAAAGCCCAAATCCATCCAAAGCCCACATGGCACTTTCCCTCATCATCCATTTAATCAAAATCACCCCTAAGTTTCAAAATCATCAATTAAACCATTCCAAATCAAGCTTCATGCAAATTTTCACCAAAATATCCAAAATTCTTAAAACCCATTTTTATGAAATCGACCCAACCTTTTCCCAAGCCAAATGGAGCCATGAAGCCATGCACAAGCCATATGCAAGCCATGGCAGCCACTTTACACATCACCATGTCATTTTTGGCAAAAGGAGGGAGTCCTTTAATGATTCCCTTAAGGGTGATTTAGCCACTTCCATGACTCCACAAAACCATGCTTAAGCTTAATCGTACTTGGATGGTGACCCTTCCCCACTAATTAAGCCGACCTAAACCACTTTATCTTCAACCCAAGCTAGCCATGGGAAGGTGCACCCAACCCATTTGCATGGGTTGACCAAAATGAGCCAAAATGACCCCTTCCCCTTTCTACTTTGATTCAACCACTTTACACATGTCAAACCTCAATTGAATGCACCAAACCCTAGCCCTGACCCACCTGAACAGGATGGTGACCAATGCTTGGCCGGCCAGCCACCAGGCCGCCGGAAAACACCATGGCCGAGAGCTCACATGTGAGCCCAACTTGAAATTCTCACCTGTTGAGCTGCCCCATCCCAGCTGGCCATCGGAGCCGTTCTTCTCTCGCCAAGAGCAACTCGATCCCCAACCCTAACTCTCCCCGGGAGGCCCTCCACCCTCTCCTATTTAAACACCACCCCTCTCGGCCATGAGAGGTGCCGAAAACAAACCTTAAGGAAACTCGCCAAAATTGTTCCGGACTCCTCCCCATACACGAGCACTTGATCCCCAGTGAGATCCCCCTGCCATTTCTTCTCCGCGAGCTCAATTTCGTAGTCGAAATTCCACCCAAAACCAGGACACTTCTCCACAGTGAGCCAATCCCCAAATTGATTGGTTCTACACCTTCATCGGACCAAGGGAAGGTGTCCACCGAGCAAAAGCCCCATCTCCGAGCCACCCAGTTGCTCCGGCCTCCAAGCTTTGTGATCGGGCTTGATCGAAATCACATCTGGACAATTCACCGGACCGAGAGATTTCATCTGGAGCTTGCTGGGATCCAATCGAAGGTGCAACAACTCTCAGATTGAAGCCACACTTCTCTGAGCAAAGGTATGAACTAATTCTTCATCCTGAGCTTCTGGAGATTCTCCTTTTAGAATGCTTTAATTTCAATGCATGATAACCGTATAGATGTGTTCGTCTCTTCAAGACGAATCCATAGAGCATAAGAACATGAAAATCCATTGAGTATCGAGTGAGATCTTAGGGATTTAGTGTGGACGGCTCTCGGGTGAGGACGCTCGGGACGATGAACGGATGCCGTCCATTCAATACACGCGCGGACGGACGGCTCAGATGGCGTCGGACCAGGAGATGGTACAAGAACCGCGGGGCCCGGGCTGCTGACTCAGATGGCGGCGTCGAATGGGAGCGCGACACGCGGCGTTTCGGAGATGCCGAGGATGAGTTGGCGCCGCGTGGATAAATAGAAAATTTGGGGTATTTTCTTTTTATTTAATTCCCTAAACTTCAAAAATTCATATCTTTGTGTAGAAAAATCAGAAAAATAAAATAAAAATACCCTCTTGCTCAGTGAACAGAGGAGAATAATGTGGAAAAGAAATCATTTAATTTCATTAAGTATTTTATTTTTGATAATTTATTTACTCTCTGCATACTTTTAATTCTCCATGCATGTATACAATTCACCATGGCATGAGACCATAGTGGCTTTTGAAGCCTCTGAATTTGGGAACATTCCCTGAATTTTCCAAAGTCGAGGCCATCCCTATGAAGAGTTATTGATTTTTCAAGTTCATGTTACTCGTTTTGAGTATTTTAATTTCAATAAATAGCATGTTGTGAAATAAATTCTAGGAAAATTTGATGATGTTCCTTATGACTAGAGAACCCTAGGAAAAATAGGTTTTGAGTTAGTTCATTTAAAACAACCCTAATTGGCTTAAACACCCAAAATAGGTCTCTAATTAATTAGAGTTAACCATGCAACAAATTGACTTAAAATCAATTCTCCACTGACCTTTAGGGTCAGAGGAACCCACCATAAAAATTTGAGGTCAATCGGACTTGGTTAGTCCCACTAATTGGGTCGATTAAGCCACTTAGTCATTTTAAACTTTAAAAATTCATAACTTTCAAAATACTTTTCAAAAATTCACCAAATTGGTTTTGGAGCCTCTCTGATATCAGGGAATTTAAGAAAATTAAAATTTCAATTTTCTAAAAAGTTGATTTTTAATAATATTTTAATATTTTTAATAATTAAAAAATAATAAAAATCACAAAAATAATAAAATTCACCAAAATGTCACATTTTAAATTATAAATGGTGACACATATGCTCTCCTCTCATGATTCCATTTAACCATGGTGAGGGGTGGGTTTAAGCTTAGTTCTCTCTCTATTGGTTAGCTTAGGAGGTGGGAGATGAGGCTTCGGTGTCGGCCGGCCACCTCATGGCTAAGTAAGGGTCACTCATGGCTTAGGGTGAAGGAGGAAGAGACACCTCACTTTACCCATCATGATGGGTGTTAACCCATGGTTAAATTAATTTAAGCTAAGCTTTATTATGTGGTAATATATCTCATGGTAAACTTAATTTAGTCTTAGCCTAATTAATTATGGGAAGGAAAAATGTCTTTTCTTTTTCTTTTTTTTTTAATTTAATTTCCATTTTAATTAATCATCTTATTAATTAAAAATTGTTGGAAATTATTTTATTAATCAATTTATTAATTGAAAATAATTTCAAATTAATTAATTGATTAATTTTATCATTTTTGTTATTTTATGATTTTAATTTAATTTTCATTTTAAGTAATTATGTCATTTAATTAAAATATTAAAAATTAAATCATAAATCATTTTAATTAATCAAAATAATTTTAAAATTAATTAGTTGATTAATTTTGTTGTTTTTTTTCATTTTTATCTATTTTGATTAAAATAGATAAGTGTCGATCAATTTTGACTCTAGTTGACTCAAGTCAGCTTAGGTTGATCAATTTAATTTTAAAATGTCCAATGTGATCTTTTTTAACCTTGTCTTAGTTGATTTGATCACAGCATTTATATTTTTATCATCGTGGGGTTTTAAACATGTTATCGGAACAAATGATCGACTTATAGGGTCAACAGTGGTCGGTCATTAGGTCCGGTTTGACCAATTTGACCAAAGTCGACTTTTTAGGTCGAAGGTTTACCTATGGGGTCAACTGTGGTCGGCCATCGGGTCCGGTTCGACCAATTTGACAAAAGTTGACTTTTTAGGTCAAAAGATTGACCTATGGGGTCAACAGGGTTGGTCATTGGGTTTGGTTTGACCAATTTGACCAAAGTTGACTTTTTAGGTCAAATGGTTGACCTATGGGGCCAACAGGGTTGGTCATTGGGTCCGGTTTGACCAATTTGACTAAAGTTGACTTTTTGGGTCAAAAGGTTGACCTATGGGGTCAACAGTGGTCGGTCATCGGGTCCGGTTTGACTAATTTTACCAAAGTCGACTTTTAGGTCAAAAGGTCGACCTATGAGGTCAACAGGGTTACTCATCGGGTCCGGTTCGACCAATTCGACCAAAGTCGGCTTTTTAGGTCAAAAGGTCGACTTATGGGGTCAACGTGGTCGGTCATCGGGTCCGGTTCGACCAATTTGCCCAAAGTTGACTTTTTAGGTCAAAAGGTTGACCTATGGGGTCAACAGGGTTGGTCATTGGGTATGGTTTGACCAATTTGACCAAAGTTGACTTTTTAGGTCAAAAGGTATTGACTCATTATAAATGAGGTCAACAGTCCTTTTTTACTTTTTTTTCTTCTTGAACATTTTTCCATCACATATATCCAAAAAGACAAAAATACCTTTCATTAAAGCATAATATCCTTAAAAATTTGATAAAAATCAAGGCATAAAAATGGGTATTTTTTTCATGGATCATCTACTTACAACCTGACTTGATGGCCTCACATATAGCAGAAAGGCTATAAATGCATGCTCATGTGTCCTGCATAAGCACAAAAACTAGGCCAATAAGTAAGAAGACACAAAGGACATGAGGTCAGGGAAAAGAAAGAGGAGATGGAGATCCACCCAAAACAACATCGTAATGGGGGTGAATCGACTCTCAAAGCCACACGAAGTAGTAAGCATGAACTGGCTTAAAAGGCAAAGGTATACTCCATGTGTGGTGCAAAAGAGGCAACCACGGAACAAGAATAACATGAAAAAGTAAACCCATACGAATGAGTGTAAGGGAGAAAATGATTGTAAAGCATCCAGGATAAGTGAGCCGAATCTCTCCCAAGATGGTGCGGAGAGGTGGTCACAAGGTATATGATGAGCAAAACCCTTCCAACATGGTGCGAGGGGAGTGATTTGAACATATAAAGTAGAAGGCGAAACCCCATAAGACACATAAAATAGAGAAGGTCAATCCCCTTCAACATGGTGCTAGAGAATTTGTAGAAAAAAGCAAAATGTGCAAGCAAGAAAGATATAACTCCCAGCATCGGCATATAAAAAAAGAGAATGAGCTAAACATGTATAACATTTTTAACATCTCCAACATGAGCATGTAGATAAAGAGAGTAAGCTACATAGGTATGATACCTCCAAATTTTTAACACTAGCATATAGATGAAGAGAATAAGCTACACATGTATGATACTTCCACATTTCTAACACTTAGCATATAGATGAAGAAAACAAGCTACACATGTATAACACTTTCACATTTCCAACACTTAGTATATAAATGAAGTAATTAAGCTACAAATGTATAACACTTCCACATTTCCAAAACTTAGCATATAGATGAAGAAAGTAAGCTACACATGTATAACACTTCCACATTTCAAACACTTAACATATAGATGAAGAAAACAAGCTACACATGTATAACACATCCACATTTCCAACACTTAGCATATAGATGAAGAAAACAAGCTACACATGTATAACACTTTTACATTTCAAATAATTGAAGTGGTAGACACACTACATTCTTTCCTCCCCTTCTTATTCTTGCAAGCAACATAGATGAACATCATCTATATGAATTTTATGATCGGAGCAACAAAGAGCTATTTAAACCAACTTAGAACATGCCAAGTAATTTGATTTCCATGTAAAGACCTCATAGGAAGGATCTAAACCCATCCCGAGCAATTAAGACATTGCATACTTTCACATAAAGATGAGATAGAAGTAATTTAAAACAACCCCAAGCAAGTACATAGGTGCAGATTTTTAATTTAATATAGCATAGAACCATTCCAAACTCATTCCCTACAAGTTAGCATGTGTAAATTTTGATTTAACATAGCATAGAAGTGTTCTAAACTCATTTCGTACAAGCTAGCATGTGTAAATTTTTATTTAACATAGCATAGAAGTGATATCATTCTTTCTGAGTAAGCATATGAATATCAAATTCCACTTTGGCATAACCTAGGC